>JASANF010020859.1:0-38742 GCA_030248245.1 Trissonchulus sp. WLG1_4 | reverse complement strand
GGCACTTTTTCACAGTCACATATCGTACCCACGTTTTCAAATCACGTTAGTAAAATAGGCCCTTTGTGGTTTCTAATGGAATTAAACTTGTGTGTGTTCCTAAATCTATGTTTCGTGAGTTTTTAGAGAGTTTACTTGATTGCAGTTTAGTCTGCGCATTGCTGCTTTGTTGCGTAACAAACCCATTCGCCACCTAACGAGCGTAATGATCATAGATATAGGTGCGCACTCGGGCCACGTTTGTTGTTACTGAATTGGGACAGGGGTATACTGTATATTTGGCTAAGGTTCACTGATTGGCTGGTTGATTGTCAATCAGAGCTAAGCTCCGCCTCATTTCTATAAACTAACCCAAAAGTCACCTTTCTACATACGTACATTGTTTTCTGCTATTTTATTTAATTTAACACGTACTTATATTTGGTATTTGTCAAGTTTACTTTTCAGATTTTTTTCCAATTACATATAGGCTATTCAAATTTCAAAATAACATACATAAGTATGTTACAAAGTAGTTTTGTATTTGATTTCTAATACATGCAACCCATAGGACATAATAGGACGAATAGGACAGTCTTCTATTATGCCCTGGGGTCCTTCCAATGCGGAGCGCAAAACAATCCTTTTATGTACGGTTTTAAGGAGGAGTAACCCTTCTCATTTTGAGACTCAGTAGTCAGTACTCAGCTGAGAGGTTTGTACCCCCCTGATTTCATTACACTAAAGAAAGAACTCATCGGAAGGGGCTACACCCCGCCTCAGTTGAGTACATGGTCTTGAAATGAGGAGACGTCCCCGCCGCTCAGTTAAGTACGGGGTCTTTGAGTAAATGTGGTATTCTCCCTTACGTACAGGTACAGTAAAGGCCTATTCACACGAGGGCGCATTGCAAGGTGTACGCCTTGGCGTACGCCATGTCGCATGAGCGGGCGCATTCTATTTTCACACTGCCTGCTGCATTTAATTAACACAATGCAGTATGCAAGTGTGCGCCCGCTCATGCGCCATGGAGCAAAATGCGCCCTCGTGTGAATAGGCCTTTAAATTGGCGTACGCTACGCACCTCTATCTACCGCCCCTTGTCTCTACTACCGCTTCTGTATACTCCACTTCTATCTATGGCCACGTCTATCTGCTAGGGTCACTGTAGTTTGTAATGGGCCTATGCACATGCTCAAGGGCG
The DNA here is from genome assembly GCA_030248245.1 of Trissonchulus sp. WLG1_4. Taxonomy (NCBI): domain Eukaryota; kingdom Metazoa; phylum Nematoda; class Enoplea; order Enoplida; family Ironidae; genus Trissonchulus; species Trissonchulus sp. WLG1_4. Next base: position 37,559 of record JASANF010020859.1, on the reverse strand, counting down.
GATGCTAGGGGGGATACTAGGGAAATACCATATAGATATGCATATATACGCATTATCCTATTATGTACTCTTGGTATAATGGTTTGAGTGAGCAGGGAATGTAATCACGGAAATGAACATCATAATGACACAAAACAAGTACATGATACGGCAGACAACGGCAGTGACTGTACACGTGCGAGGGGTCAAGGTCAAAGGTCGAGTAAGTCACTAGACTAGCTTTGGGCATATAGGCTGTGCAATTTCACATCATGCCAGTCTTCGGTTCCAGCAGAGAGCCAAGCCCTTGTGAGCTCAAATTATCAGTTCACTGCACTTATGGTAATCAGTGCAGGCTATTGTTGTTGTTGGTCTGACTTGTTGTTTTCAGTATCCTGTAATCAATACTATGACTCTGTGTCACCTTTCTCAGTTTCCCGTCTAAGTCTAAGGCTCTTATCCAAAATTGGATTTATTGGATTAGATTTGAACTTATTTCGTTCATAACGCAGCGTCAGTTAAACGTAATTTAATGGAACTTTGCACACACCGAGATATTGTACATATGTATCGTGCAGGGCGAAATTTCAGCTGGCTGTTTTCAATTTTTGCTGTGTTATTAGCAAAGTTAATTTAAATCTAATCCGTTAAATCCAATTTTGTATAAGGCCCTAAGAGTGCTCCGTTGCTCCGCTTTGCGTCAATGGAGACTCTTGGGTGTTTGGTGCTACCTTAGCCACAGCATGGCACACATGTAAGCACTGTGCGAACGCAACGGCCATAGCCAATTGACCATTGACCAGATTCATGATCCAAACACGTCTACAGTCACGCTGTTGCAATAACGGACTGACAGAGTGATCGGTCCCATATATATGTTTGACACATGAGCGGAGGGGTGTCCTCAGCCTGGTCTTTCATCTCCCCACGATTTCTCACGAAGAGCTCGGGGGCGGTCGACGTTCCAACAGTAGGGTGTTGCAGACTAGCGCCAGTGTTGAATGAAAGAGGAGGCCCCAATTTAGAAACAATGAAAGAAATGGAGACGCTGGGAATCGAACCCGAGCCGCCTGCTTCGAAGTCAAGCATGCTACCATTACACCACAGCCCCCGAGTTTCATAGGCCCTAATTCTCATTTACAACACCAGTACACAGCGTCAACGGTGTGCCTGCAATTATCCACAGGCTGACCACGACACTACTGACTACAGTCTCCGTCAGGCAGTCAATCTCACAGGCTACAGTTAATGACATAAAAGTAATATAAGCAGTAAAATCAAAAACAAATTTAACATTTTAATGATTTTTTAACAAGAAGACATAATTGTTGTTTAACATCGGACACAGCTGTCCGATAATTTGTATTTATCTTAACTTAGCTTAAGAATTTCAAACTATACAGCAGAGTATCCTGTGCTAATAAGAAAGTCTATCAGACCTTTCCTCAATTTGGACATATTTTTTGTTGTTTTCTCGTTAAAGGCTCGTTCGATGAGCACTTACGGTCCAATAAACTTGAATTTCCGCTTAAAATTTTGCTGCACCAATCTAAAAAACAGCTTGAAATTTGATTGGGCGGATATTGATTCTCTAGTCATTATTTATTTACATAGGTATTGTGAATGTTTGTGGTTTCATTATTATTTATTTCCAATCACTTATATATGTATTTCGTTCCTTATTTTTTATTTCTACGTAGTAAGAACTAGTCCTTACTACAGAATTTTTAACGATAAAACTTTTTATCACAGATTTTTAGACACAGTTCTCCAACAAGAAATTATGCATTATACAGATATTTAGTCCCTAGTATTTACATATAATGCATGTATGTATGTATGTATACTACAGTAGGTTTCATTCTTTAAAATTTCTTTTTAATAAATTATAAATGGTCTGTAAACCAAAAGATTAGTGATTTGAATCCCCCTTGGTTATTCCAATGCTGATTCTTTTTTTAAGAATTTTATTGTTTTTCTTGACATGAAAAGAATTCCATGCTGAATCTACGTATATGGAATCTCCCAATCGTAGGTGTTAAACCGAAAGTTGAGGACCCAATTTCGCACGAATGAAAGAAATGGAGGCGCCGGGAATCGAAATCGGGCCACCTGCTGCGAAGGCAAGCCGCAAGCATGCTACCACTCACTACACCACAGCTCCCAAGTCTCATAGGCCCTATTTCTCATTTATAACCGGGCATCGAACATCGTTGCGACCCTGCAACGATACTCGGTCGATACTCATACTCCTGGGGCGAAGCCTATGCCTCAAGGGCGGAGCATATTCACACGTTGGCCTCCAAGCCTACTTCAATCACACCACACTCAGGGTATCCTGGCTTACCCGCAACCACAGCGTGTCTCAGTCGACCCAGAACGATTATCAACTGTAATACCAAGGGTTTTAACCAGCTCACCCTTAATCGAAACCAGGGGTTTTCGCCGGTTCACCCCTAACCGAAACCGAGGCTTTAAACTCTTTTTCTTGACAGCCGAAAGATTTTGAGCATCAACAGCTCCGCTGAGTCTACGGGCCATTGAAATTTTTACATTTCTATACATATTTATATATATATATATATATATGAGTCATTTTCTGAGACGATCAACCAAGTACGACCCCCTCTGGCCAAGAAAAATTCGACCTCTTCCGATTTCGGTTTTACTCACATATGTTACAATATATGACACCCCTAGAAACTTTGTAATTTTAGAATTGTCGATTTCCTTTTACCAGTCGAGATACAAGCCCTGAAAGTTGACCCTCACAAATTAGATTATCTGAATTAAATTAATTAGCCTAAATTACCTGCATTAGCGTGATTTAGTCTGCGTTCACAAATTCAAAGATTATTTGAATTAAGATTATCTGAATTAATTTCATTAGATCAAGTTAATGAAATTAATTCTGCAGCATTTACGCTGCATATGCCATATATACCTGCACAGCTGGGCATATAATTTACGCGCATATGTATTGCGCTCAAAATGATAGCACGTTATGATTGGTTGTTTGAATTGATCCAAATGCCTGCTGTTAAGGGGGTAATTGCGTTTTTAGGTGTTTTTTGTAAAGTTACAGCTCAGCATTTACAAATTCAAATCAAAAACGGTCTTTTGCATTAAGTAGAACAATATCTTGCCTAAATGTATACATTGCATTGAAACGTAGCCTTTTATTTTGTTTCCAGTACGAGCGGCTAAAGAAAGGTCCTTTCCAAAATAATAGGATTTTTTACATTTTAAGTTTGCGCCACAGCTCTGAATCATACCATTATATACCTGTTTGGTCTGAAAGTTGGCAAGGTCTTTGACAAGTTTAAAATCCCCAGGCATCTCCCCCATTTTTTGATAACTAGTCAATTTATTGAGAAAATAGCTTAAAGCAAACGCACCGAAAATGTAACATATTTTCTTCCAATTAAAGCCCTCTAAAAATGGCCATAGGTGCAATTTCGAAAAAGTGTGAAGAGTACTGTGCCAAAAATTCGGGCTCAGGCCTGATTTGTAACTTGAGTTCTGTGGGCGCAAACTTTACATATAAATCACAAAAACCTCGAAAACAAAACGAAAAACCTCGAAGTACCACCTTAACTGCTTTGCACTGCTTTTTTTGCATTTTGCACTTTTATTTGACTTTAAAAAATACAGTTACTTGATCCGCAAAGCAATATAAAATTGTTAAACTGAAAATTCATGAAAAAAACTGAAAAAACAGACTTATGTATTCTGAAACCGTCTAGTTTTTAGGCCATTGTTCTAGCTACGTGCGTCGTAGAGAGCTGGCGAAACAAAAACGGTGAACAATACATTTATAATCAGGGTCTAGGACGCACCGTTTTTGAGTCATACCTAAGCGCTCAAAGTTGAGAAACTGTAAAACGTACCTCACCCTAGAGTATCAACACAGCAACTTTGTGCCTGCCGTAGTTGAATGCTAGAAATAATATACATTGTTCGCTGTATATATCTGATGGACAAAAAGCAGACTTCCGGAATTGCATTCACATTTCATAATGTGGCCCTAAAAAAATACTATGTACTTTTGCGATGAAAAAAAGTCAAAATTGCACATTGCTTAATTAAGCATGGGTTTCACTGCATGGCAGTAGGACTAGAAATTACCTCCAAATACGAATACTTACAATTCCCCATAAAACATTTCAAACATCCTGCACCAGAATAGACTAACTAGTCAAGTTCATTGCCCCAGATTTGGTAGTTTATCATGTGGTATTTCACATGATCCTCTGGGCATGAAAGGAATACATAAATTTTCTCGAAGTCGGCCGAACTACGTGCCCGGTTCCGGGCCCAAAATAAACCTGTCGTAGTGAGTCTTGGGCAACGGGCCGGCTGTAACTTCGCGGTGGGCGGGCCCCTTGTTCCGGATAGTCTCGAGCTGCCGCAGCGTATGAGCAGCGACTTTTACATGTATTCTAGAAGTACACATGTACTTACACTGCACATAGACGCATGAACGATATTTATCGCTATACGTGGGCAGCTAGCGAATTCCGGGGGGGGGGGGGGTGCGGAGAAACTTTTCCGGCTCATTTTCGCTTTGTGAGCCACCATATTTGTCGTCTGAGCCACCGATTTTGCCGTCCTGAGCCACTTCTAAAACATTCTGGGGGGGGTGTGAAGCACCTGTCTGGGGTCTGGGGAGGGGAACTTGCCGTCCGGGGGAGGGGGGTGAAACCCCACTTAAACCCCCCACTTCAATGTATGTTTATCACTTACTCAGGCCGTTGCGCCGGCGCACCCTTGTCTAAATCGCGAAGTAGGGCTGGGCACGGTTACACAAAATGCACCGGGTACGTTCTTGTAACGGGGTACAAGGCTTAACGTGTACACGGCTAAGAGTTACATACAGTTTCAATTTGAAACTTTCAACCATACATGTGGGCTGGGGGGGAGGGTCGCGAAAATTGGTAAAGTTTAGTAAAAATGGCACTTATTCAGAAGTTTTACAAAATTTTGCCAAATTGGTATTTTTGGTCGGTCAAGGGGGAGGGTACCTAAATTTTGGCCGGAGAGCCCCCCTAAAAAATTTGACCCCGTTACTTGTATGGTTTCAACGTAATTTACGTATATACTTTATTTGAATTTATATGCTTATTACATGAATGCATGAATGAATTTTTGCCTATGGCATAAGCAATGAGTGACGCTAAATAATGTAAAGTCACTCAATTTTTGCGGACTCAAAAAACTGCATTTTTTACATTTTGCCTTAGACTGCTTGTTTGAGGACACACATCAAAATTCCAGATCATACGATTTTGCGCATACATTTGCGCTATTACCATGCCGAGTTGTAGTCAAATCGGCAATACGTGGACTACGCTAGGCCTAGGTTACAGGTGTGTCCAAGTGACAGCATTTTTTGGACGCTTTTGTTAACGTAAATACACTGACAAAAGCACTGAACCAAAAGTTAACCTTCAAGCTTAATTGTTATTCTATGAGGTAGAGGTCCTTTGGGAAGTAACATGTGAAAGTCAAAGATAAAAGTAAGTAACATGAAAAGTGAAAATAGGCAAAATCGGCGAACTTTGATTTTTGACCTGAGTAGCCCACTTAAATCCATGTTGTATAAATTATTTTAACACAGCTTGGAAGCCAAACATTTGGGCTTTAAAATGATGTATAATTTGTTCAAAACGATTAAGCTTGTGCAAAGTTATGAGGTAAAAAGTATACGCAATCTACCACTTAATTCACTTAAACTCCGTGTGAAATCGGAGATTATCTTGTCCTATAATTAACACATAGCGCTTGATCTAAATAATCAGCGTGATAATCGGCAGTTGAATTTGTGAACACAGACTAGATCAATTTAATTAATTTAATTAACTAATCGCTAATCTGCGTTCACAAATTCTTTTCAGATCAAGATCAACTATAATCTTGGTTTGAATTTGTGAACAGGACGTCTGATTAGATTAATTTCATTAAGTAGCTATGATAATACACGTACATCAGCTTGAATTTGTGAACGCAGTCTAGATTAAGGCCTTAATCAGCAATGAATTTGTGAACAGCGTGCAGATTAATTAAGGTTAATATATTTAATCTTTAATCCTTAATCTGCGTTCACAAATTACTTGATCTAATTAATTTGATTCAGATAATCTAATTTGTGAACAGCCCCCTAGAAAAAAACCCAGAAAAAACCCAGAAAAATCCCAGAAAACCCCAGAAAATACCCAGGCAACATCCAGAAAAAACCCAGAAAATTCCCAGAAAAAAACCCAGAAAGTGAGACTGGAAGGTAGAAAAAACCCAGAAAAATCCCGGAAAAAACCCAGCCAGAAATCAATAGAAAAAACCCAGAAAAAACCCAAAAATTCGACAAATGGGGTTGGAAAAAACCCAGAAAAAAGCAAGAAAAGAAAAACCCAGAAAAAACCCAGAAAATTTTTTCTGGGTTTTTTCTGGAAAAAGTTTTCCTGTGTGTGGCGCTTCGAGAATCTGTTTTTTGACGGAATTATTTTTTTGGAGCGAAATCGACCTATGGTTCTTGAAGAAAAGTTGTTCAGCAGGTGTTCAGGAGTCGATTGATGTGTATAACCACAGGAAAACCAGGAATCTGAATTTTCTGTAAAATTTTTTCGGTTACGGATTTTTCAGATGTTTTTTACCCTTTCCATTCAGAGACATTTTACAGACTTTCAGAGGAATTTCAGATAAATTTCAGAGAAGTTCAGGGGAAATTCAGAGAATTTCACCCAGAATTCAGAGACTCTGAATTTTATCTGAAAAAAATGTTACTGGCTTTTCAGATAAATTTCAGATACTTTTTACAAGAATTTCAGATAAAATTTACCTGATATTTACAGATGTGAAAAACATGTGAATTTTCTCTGAAACTCGTGTAAAAAGTATCTGAAATTTATCTGAAAAGCCAGTAACATTTTTTTCAGATAAAATTCAGAGTCTCGGATGTCGGATCAAGTGCAGTTGGGGGGGAAAAATAGTGGACCTATTTTTTGGAGTAGAGCACCTTGGGGGAAGCATTTTTTGTAATAGAACCCCTATCCACAAATTTGGATTTTCTGAGCTATGACCTCTTTAAAATTGCATTTTCAGTGTTTTTGGACGTGAACGTACGCCAAAGTTCGAAGCCAAAATTGGCTATAATCTTTGTTTTTGGATAGTTTTGAGTGCGTTATGATGTTTTAAGGCATCATCTAGGCTTAGTTGGCAGGATTCTCTAGGCTAAGCTGGCAGGATTTTTTCTGAAAATTTCGATTTTTTATTGCCTAAGCCTGAGCCTAAGCCTAAGCCTGAACCTAAGCCTAAGCCTGATACTAAGCCTAAGCCTAAGCCCCATACTAAGCCTAAGCCCTAAGCCTAAGCCTAAATTAAGGCCAAGTTTGAATTTGGTCAAAAATTGGACGTTTCTGGCGAATTCGGCCAGTGGCGTAGCCAGGGGGGGGGGGGGGGCCCGGGGGGCCAAACCCCCCCCTACGGGTTTTTGGCCCCCCCCATGTATAAAAAATTTGGGTGGGTGTCCCCCCCCCCCCCCCCCCCCCCCCCGTAGACAAACTTCGAAAATTTTTCGGGCAAAAAGCCAATTTGGCCCCTCTCTCAACTCGATCCTGGCTACGCTACTGAATTCGGCCAATTTTGCGGCTGGAACCCTGTCAAAGAGCCTTTGTTTTGATTCTAAAAAATTGTAACCAATAATCTGACACCATTTAGAGACGATTAGAACGCAAAAATCAAGGGCTTCGGAAAAAAAATTGTAAAACGTCCCTCACTGAGGGTTCAGATTTCGGGGGGTCATATCTCAGAAAATCCAAAAAATGAAATAGGGGTTCTAGAAGCAAAAATGCTTCCCCCAAGGTGCTCTACTCAAAAAAATAGGTCCACTATTTCCCCCCCCCCCCCAACTGCATTTAACCCAGAGTCTCTGAATTCTGGGTGAAATTCTCTGAATTTCCCCTGAACTTCTCTGAAATTTATCTGAATTTCCTTTGAAAGTCTGTAAAATGTCTCTAAATGGAAAGGGTAAAAAACATCTGAAAAATCCGTAACCGAAAAAATTTTACAGAAAATTCAGATTTCCTGGTTTTCCTGTGAACTCAAAATGGAAAAATTTTGAAAAAAATCCAAAATCTGGAATTTGCGTTTTTATCAATATTTTTTAATACGACCAAACTAAAAAACTGTGCGCAGAAAATCGAACTAAAACTAAATTACTTCTTTTTTTGAAAAATAGACAAACATAGCTGAAGCAAGCGTCTGTGAAATCAAGCCACAGCCAGAAAAATAAAAACATGCAACAAGCCAAGCAACTTTTCAATAAAAAAAACAAGGATTTTTGGCAAAGGGCACAGATTCTAAATTGCACGTTTTGAGTTGAGACATAAAATTTTGACACAATATATTAGTATAATCAAAGAAACTGACTAAATTTTCTTTTTTTAATAAATGGACTTTGAAGCGAGATATTTGTTGTTAAAGTTGCATGAAAAGTTACAAATCGCTATAACTAAAAATTTGAAACGAAATTCCCAAAACAAAAAATTATCGTTTGAAAACCTTTCAAACGAGCTATAAACTGTTCAAATTGATAGAATTTGAATTGAGTTATGTGTGCCCTGTGAATACGGTTTTCGCAAGTCACGTGACAGACACAAGAAAAAAATTGAGTTAAATACTTTTGTAAAGTTGCTCAATTTGACACCGCGCACCTTGCTAAATTCCAATGTAACCATGAAAGTAAGAATTCACAATTTTCGAAGTACGTGCAAATTCTCGGAGCGCCACCTTAAGGTGGCGCTCCGAATAACTTTCATAGCTTTATTAACTTATAAGTCGACGTAGGTTCTAGCTAGAATGAATTTCGTTTAAATATATTGAAGCCTGTTACAAAGCTCTGTTTCTGAGTAAGTTTCACATGCCTGCTGCTTTGTTCTGATTTTTTATCACCGATTGAAAATTTCTATTTTCGCTAAATGCGCATAATTTTTCAAACAGCATAACTGAGCGAAACTTTGTTCAAATTTTATGATCTATAGCTTAAACTGTAGGTAATTATGTTGCCGGGGTGTATCTTTTCTTATAATTTTAATCCAATTGTTTTGGCTCAAAATATATGTTTTTCTAAAATTCTTCAACTTGAAATCGCTGCAGAATTTCACCAAAAACAGAAATCAACATTTTCGAAGAAGGTACACCTGAATCTACTTATTTTCTAACTCTAAGTCCGTTTTCACAATAAAAAAATGACATGGAGGAGAGCTATCACGATTCAAAAAAGGCTATTGCCGATCAGAAAAATCTGAGGTTTGCCCACACAAACGACAGTGTCAAAAAATAGAGCGTATTTTTTAATGCAAATAACCATTGAGAAAAGTTGGAGAAGCCAAAAAGTAGCTAACGAATTAGCTTGAAAAATAGTGCTTTTTTGTCAGTATCGCTCAACGTAGTTTGAAAATTTTTTTACAAATGTTTGCCTACACAAACGACTTTTTAAAAAGTTGCAGTCACCTGTTATCTGCGGAAAACCGTTATCACAAGTGTCAAAAGCCATATACAATTTTTCGGAAAATCGATTTGAAGATTTTGCCATATCAAAATTCAGGTAAAAAAATAATTTCAACAAAACTACATGTTATGTATATCAAACGAAAGCTAATTCACTACTGAACAACCTTTCTTCAAGAACAAAAACCTGAAAACGTGACTGAAAACTTTTACTGCCCAATGTCAGTTATTCGGAGCGCCACCTTAAGGGGGTAGTGTCGCTAAAGCAGTTTTGCTCATAGGTTGCCAAAAGAAATCTTTTTGCTTTGAACTTGTACGTTCACTGAGAAACTAGTCCAATGCTATACTGTTTTAAATAAGTACTGCCAGACACTAGACTACCAATATCTACCAATATCTTGAACCAATCACCGATTGTAAGCCATACATCACACAATAAGGACATGAAAATTCAAAAAATTTAGCCAGATATCAGATTGGCCAGCTTGTGAAGTACAGATAACGTCTCGACGCACAGTTTTTTGCCACAAATAAGAAAAAAGAAAAATGAAGGTTCGTTTTTCTTTTGATTTTAAAAGAAGCGTCTAAATTTTTCACAATTTATCATTATTGCTGTGAGTACTTCACTGTTTACGCACAGTTTCACAGTTCAAACAGGTATTACTCTGCAACCACTCAAGCAATTTGCACTAAATTTTGTGTGCATAAACTACAACATATATCCTTTTAGTCTATGTAAACAAACTAAACAAATAAGTTGATAATTGTAACGAAAAAATCGAATGTGAATAGGTTTTTAAAACGTCATTTTTCCGACTTTGCGACCTCACTGCAAACAGTATACTGCATCAATTTTGACGAAACTTGGCGAAAATACTTGATATAACATATATTTTCAAAATATATAAAGAACAAAGTTTTATTTTTTTCTAAAAATGTTTTACAGTTACGCAAAATCGACTGCTTTCGCGGCACTACCCCCTTAAGCCCGGTTCATACTCTTCCTTAAGGACTGTCCTTGCCCCTAAGAAATGTCCCTGTCCCTATGCGGGTTTGATTCATACTTTTTTGGTGTCCTTTTCCCTTTCCCTGTCCCTAAGCTGCGATTGATTCATACTTGTCTCTAAGCAGCTTAGGGAATGTCCTTAAGCAGCCATAAGGACTGTCCCTGTGTCCCTAAGCAATGTTGAGCAATGTTCTACTTTTTCCCTGTCCCTAAGCAACTCGGCCAATCAAAATACGGCAGTTACTACATGTGACACGAAGAACATCCAATCACGGACTATCTCGACTACTAGTGAAAGAATGTCGTGGGCTTGTGTTGCGGTATTAAGTCTATCGTTCTTTTTGGGTTATTTAACACATATTTGAGTGAAAAATATTTGGTTTTCAATTTTTATACCAACCCGAAATATACCAGAAGTTCATAAAGATGTTCTAGCGCCCCGTTTTCTATACTTTGGAAGTCGAGTGGTTATGATTTTTGCTTTTTAACCTATGGATCAGAGTTCGAATCCCATATTCGAAATTTTGGATTTTCTTTTTTTTCAGCCTATAAATAGGGTTGATAACTTTTTCACAATATTTTAAACAAAGCGCAGATCATCCAATGACGTTTGAGCATTAGTTCATGTGAGAAAGACTATTTCCTTGTCCTCAAGGAGTATGAATCAATTACCTCTAAGGACAGGGACAAGGACATTCCCTCCCTATAGACCTTAGGGACATTTCTTAAGGACAAGGACAAAGCATGAGGACACAGGGACAAAGCATGAGGACACAAGAACAAGGACACCTAGGGACAGGGACAAGGACAGCGCTTAAGGACAGGGACAACGCTTAGGGACGAGTATGAACCAGGCTTTATTCGACCACAAAGGGTTTTAAAACCAATAATTTCACTTCAGATGTTTATTAAAAGGGGCGACAGCTATTTTGGGGGCTAGAAATCAGATTGGAGGCATGGCTGACGAAGGGAGTTTCATATTTTTATTAAAAGATGGGGTAGGAAGCGAATTAGAATCGAAAATAATTTGCCCCCCCCGCTTCAGTCTGACCGCTGCGGCAAGTCTTGCACTCACTTTGATTTTACAACAAGTGCTGCTTAGTGCTTAGAATTGCTTTTTCAACGCAAATTTTATTTCAAATTTCTGATAAAGCTCCAGCTTCTGGGGGCTGCCGCCCCCAGACCCCTGCAACCACTACAATTTTAGTTGCTTAGGATTGCTTCTTTAATGCAAATTATATTTCAAACTTCTAAAAAGCTCCAGCTTGCGGGGGCTGCCGGCTGCCGCCTCCAGACCCCGCAACACTGCGTTGCATTCCATTTAATTTCAACCTCGTTTACATAGAAATATATGTAGGTTTGAAAAACTTAAACTTAATTAAAATCGAGGAACGAACTAAACTTAAACTTAAATAAATGAGGGCATACAGTACTGTGCAAAAAAAGTTCGCTGTTCGTCGGCGTACGACGAGCTTCGTTGTTCGCGAAAAGTGACGAACGGTGGCCGGAAAATGAACAAAAAATTTTTTCAAAAATTTTTTAAAAAGCGTTCCAAAACACATTTTCACTGAAAAAAGTGAAAAATTGAAAAATTTTTGTTCGTCACTTTCCGGCCACCGTTCGTCACTTTTGGCGAACGACGAAGCTCGTCGTACGCCGACGAACAGGGAACTTTTTTTTGCACAGTACTGTATGTACTTTTAAAGCCTACTTGTTACGAAGATATCAAAAAGACAAGTTCTAATTTTACCGATTTTACATATGTTTAGTCTGCAATACTGGATCTTAAATTAGAAATCAAAATTTCAGAAGTTAGGTTTCCCCCCCCACGACTCAAAATTCAAGGTAAAAGTGAGGGTGAACACCCATAGAGACTACAACCCAGATAGAATACAGCCCAGACAGACCACAGAGTTAGCCAGATAGACTACACTCAACGAGCTTCATTTTTCCAACCCACATAGACTACGACCCAGATAGACTAATGTCTCAAAGTCAGTGCAATTACTACGACTTATCTACCTGAAATGCAGAATACGAAATTACATTTAGGTATGTACTTTTATTAAAAACATCAATTATATCAATTATCAGCAAGCACGCATTGCGGGTAGAGTTAAATTTATTTTAGATAGATTTGGGTGTGACCTGCTTGAGGTGCTGAGGATATTCTCCGAATATAAAACGCGGCACTAAAAATATTAATGACAAAATTTTTAATCAAACATGACCACTCTTCCGTTATTCACATTTTTAGCCGCCAATGTAACTAATGGTGCAAAGTTGCCACTAGAAAAAATAAATCGGCAACGATGTCACTAAGCGCAGTGACGTCCATAGCCGTACCATATTGTCATGGTTGGCTGTAAGATTTTATAGTCCGCCGTATCCTGGTTTCGACGCAACAATAAACAATTCACGAAACCTTTTTTGCATCAGGTTTACTAACAACACTGTTGAACTTTTGTGACGCTAGTTACATGCATACATAGATGCATGACGCGACGCACACACGCTCACAAAAATGCTGTTGCAGAATGGCCTATCGCAGAATAACGTATATAGGTGAACGATCCAACACACGCCCACACAAAGTGTGTGTTTTTAGAACCTGGCAGTAGTTTTACATTAGAACTGCATGCAATCATAGAAACCGATTGCACTATAGTATATACGCGGCGGCTGAGGCCGCCGCGTAAATCAGCCGCCGCGTAAAAAAGTCCACTATTATGTTTACCATGAGTAAGTTTACCCCTATTTTTGCGCAGTTGACCTTTGTCCTAACTGTTGATTGGCTAACTGTTTGTCACTTTGTTAAAATGGTCTCCATAACTCTCTTGCAGGTGTCTTGCACTGTTTGTTTAAACACAAAGGAGCCGATCCGTCACTTTAGCCAGTGGTCACTGGTCAATTAAAAAGACATTTCAAATTGCAATCTGAATTTCAGATACTTAGCGTAGTAAAGTCAAAGCGTGTTTGTTTTAGTTGTAGTCTATCTGGGTAATTCTGTGGTCTATCTGGGTTGTAGTTTATGTGGGTTGTATTCTATGTGGGTTGGAAAAATGAAGCTCGTTGAGTGTAGTCTATCTGGTTAATTTTGTGGTCTATCTGAACTGTAGTCTATGTGGGTTGTAGTCTTAGTGGAAGTACGCCAAAGTGAGCATTCTACACAGACTACGGTAGCTAGAGAAAAGCACTAGCCTAATGCAGTTCAATTGGAAGTAGAGTTGAGTCAAGTTTTGTGGAGGACTGGTAACTTTGGCTCTTATAATAAATAAATTCGCAGTGTGTGTTCGGGCTCCTGATATCGGCGTTACAGACTACAATATTTCATTTGACTATTAAAATAATAGGTTGAATCATGGTTGAAGTTGAATAATAGTGTACTAATCAAATAAATCATTGTTTCATATGGTTCATATCATATCATTGGTTCAATGTTTGATTCACTAGAGATGTTTTGAAAGTTATAACGAAAATTCACAACAACTGAGGTAATTTTTTTAAGTTCGCTCTATTGAGAGCAAAAAACCACATTGCGTAAAAAAATATAAATTTATTGATAAAAATAATCACAAAAAACTCCATAAATACATCAATATAATATACAATATATATGTATGTACATCAATATAACTAGCATCTACACCATTTACTGCCTTTATCTTCATAGACAAGACCGTTTTCTTTTTCCCTTTCAGGTTCCAAGTTCACGACAGTTTGACTTTCAGTACGACTACGCCCATGAACTCCGTTGGGAATGTCCGCATCAGCGTACCACGTATCCAGGCATGTTTCAGCAACTTTACTAAATATTTTGTTCACATTGTATCCGGTTTTTGCACTCGTCTCGTAAAACAAGGCATTGTGCTGTTGAGCTTTAGCTTGACCTGTAATAAATTACGTTGCATTACAACTACAAGTAAGGCATGAAGTATATACGAATTTTTCGGCTAATTAAAAGCTATGCATACTGTGATTGCCTGTTTGTTTATCTGGACGACGATCGTCTACTTGGATTTGTCCTTTGGATGAGCCTTATTCCTTGTTTTAGCAAAACATTACATATATATTATTTGGAATACCTATTGTCTTTTTTAGACGAAAAAATAGTTTTTTAGACAAAACATTAATATTTTTATAACATAACTTCTGGAAGACATGTTTTAGGAACAAAACTCTGTGCTGCTATGTATGTAGTTGACAAAGTTATATATTTTAAGGATTGGTCGTCTTTTTTGATGCCTAGCATCACCCGTTTGGACGCTGTTTGTTTTTTTAGACGATAATCATTTTTTAAAAAGCAAAATCTTTCTGAATGACAATAGTCTTTTTTGGCAACAAACAGTTATTTTTTGTACTTACGAATCTTGGCCCTTTAAAATTACGTCTTTTTTGGCAATAAACAAAAGATTTGTTAATTGTTACCAGTAACAATAATTTGAAACTTTTTTACCATGCACTTCATGTAGTTAGTCTTCAAAATAATAAATAAGTGTTAAGTAATAACACTAGTAGGTAATAGTATACGCTCATGAAATTTCACACAGGAACAGCAATGTGCTATTAGGTATGTAGGTAGGTCTTGAAAATGTTTGTCTTGCGCCGGTTGTCATTAATAATCAATGCGTACTCTGTACGATACCTTCTTCAATAGTGACTTGTCGTCTGTTGAACCTTTGCTGAACCAGATCTACTTTATTGCCCACCAGAACCAGCAGTGCCGTGGACCCCTGCTGTTTGAGCACATCACCGATCCATTTGTCGACCCAGTCGAATGTTTCCAATTTCGTTACGTCATAAAGCACTATTGCTGCAGAGCAATCCCGGATATATGCTGGGATAAGGCTATGAAATCGCTCCTGACCTGCTAAAATTAAAATTAAAATAACTACTTAAAAGGTAATCTTCTAAATTGATTGAGCTGCTACCATCGCTTCAGTAAGACCAAATGTACACAATGGGAAGAGTATAACACTCTTCTGATTATATACCTATGCCTCGGGGCTTGCGTCCAATGCGGAGGCAAGAATGAATAGCCCCTTTATGTGCAGTTTTGAGGTGGGGCGAGGGCAAGCTCGCCTAAGACCTACTACACGTACACGTCCACTCTCATTTCGTCATTTCCGGCTTTTAGGGAAAAGTGAAAATCCAGATCACTCAAGAGGTGAGGCGGGGGTGCGGGTGTAATGACAAGTGTTGGCGCGAAACAGCCTTATTAACCTTATGGAAAAATTTCTTTAGTAAATGTACTGACTCGTGTAAATTGGTAAAATTGTTTTTAGTAAATGTACTGACTCGTGTAAATATATATGCGTACCAGATACTGAAGTTTGAGGATACTGGGATATAGGATATACCAATCCATGCTTTTAGGAATACAGGTTACGTTAACAAAACAAAAAATACAAAACCAATTAAAAAATCAAATAAGACAATAAATAGAGTTCTAAACTGTGGAATGTCTGATGCGGATGAGTAAAACAGTTTTATTACGTTCATTAAAAAAATGAAACATAAGAACTAATAATTATGTACTTGACTCACCTGTATCCCAAACCTGTAATCTGATTGTCTTGTCATTAACGCACATAGTTTTGGCCAAAAAGTCTACTCCAATTGTAGCCTGATAAGCATCTTCGAATGTATCGTAGAGAAATTTTGTGATCAGGGCCGTTTTCCCAACACTTTGTTCCCCAAGAAGTACAATTTTGAATCTACAAGTGTGGGCAAAATCGTCTTGTGAAAAACTTGGCATTTCAATAACGCTTCGCAAGAAAAACCGAGCAAATACAAATAAATGCAATAATAATAAAATTTCCAGATCAAATTGACTCTAATTTAAATTTAAAAATGGCAACCGCAAAATAATTACGGCATTACGTTAGGATAAAACTTGAGCGACGGACGTCACCTGATAGCTAAAAATATCAAACCGTTGCCACAAAATGATTCTTTGTCTAAATCTCAGGGGCACATGCGGGAATTAATTTAAGTTTTTGCTTCTTATTGCAATTTGTTAATTAATGTTCAGTGTTCAAAAACTTAGTTTCTTTATAAAAATTTTGATTTTATAACAAAAACCTTTCTAAACTACATATAAACGCACAAAAAACAATTTTCAAATCCAATAAACCAAAATCAAACAAACATTTTTGTTACCATTAATTTTAGATCAACAAATATAAGTTTAGCGACTAGAAGTTATCGCTTGTCTTATCAATTACCAGTACGCTCAGCGATTATACGCGAGGAAAGAGTGTTACGCAAAAGAATTACACCCTCGATTTTGCCAAAGTTATTTAGAGTTTGCTGAATTCGTGCATCTTTCTTATTCCTGTGTTTTTCTATTGGCAAAAAGAAGAGTGTATCAGTGTCTCACTCTGCTTCTGAATCATCATTCATCAGTATGTTCTTAGTGACCTAACAGATGAAATGATTTGGAAGTCATATCTGCTGCCTAAATTCACTTTTTTAAACTTGATCCACTACAGCCCTTAAGGTGGTAGTTTCGTGTATGCAGCTTTTTTTGATGAGCTGTTGCTCGGTTGTTTTAGAAGCTATTTATAAGCGATTTTTTGCATTTCACAGACCAATAATTGTATCATAAGCACATGTATTTGTTTTGTTAACAATTTTGACAATTTTACCAAAATACGCTGTGAAATATCTCAAATTTTGCGTTTTTTCAAGTTTTTGCGTTATGTTCTATTTTGGAAAAAATATGACTTGATGAAGTTGAATTCCAATTTAGTCTAAATTCACTAGTAGGTGTCTTAATACATGCATAGTTTCATTTAGATAAGTTATCAGGTTGCTTGAGTACGGTAAGTTTAAGCCTCAAAATACTTTTTGAATTTCGTAACATTTTATGGCTTGAGAAAACAAAAACTGTTATGCCTATCAATAATTGCAAAAAAAAGAATCTAGACATTTTAGTTTTCTTCATTTTGGTTAAATATTATGAATATAGACTGCACATATAATCAGAAAATTGACACTTTCTAGTAAATGACGTATCTTTTAGTATATAAACTCTTATGCGTTGCCATGGCAACCATGGCAATAAATTCCATCACCATAGTTTAAAGGGACCTACTGACTTCCAATATGAACGCTATTACATTCAAACGACAATACGGAAGCTACGTAAAACGAATATAAAACATCACGTCATGTCACGTATTTTCGAGCGTTTTTTGTCAACATTGGGGGCGATACACTTCAGAGCTCATAACCCTGGTTATAAAACTGTTCGTAACAAGAGTTTTGGCACAACACTGTAACACAAATTTATCTAACTTTGTTCCGAGTTTTGAAGATATACGCAGCTTAAATTTTACATGACATCATTTTAAAGTGAAAGTCGGAGTTATATTCAGAAAGTGTCAATTTCTTGAAAACAGTTGCAGTTAAATATGCGTTTTAAGGTTCCAAAGTGATCTTAGATAAAATATCTATTTTCCTTTTTTTTAATTTAGTGAAAAACAATACTGTTTTTGAGAAACTGTTGTCTAAAAATCACTATATTTTGTAAAAATAGTCAAAAAAATGTCAAAAACACTACTTTTTTTGTTATAACTATAGTGTAACTGAATATGAGGAGCCTATAATTTGCCAATATGTTAGCCTAAAAGTGCCTAATAAGTGTGCCAAATTTCATAAAGTTAGCTGTTGGTTCGAGCGAATCGCGACAAGAACTGCATATACGAAACAACCACCTTAAGTGCTAATCTGAATTTATACGTGTCGTACGTATTATATGCCATATTAAATACGGTTACAATATCACGAAAAACAGACGTTTAAAAATAGCAAAAGATGCAGCAAAAAAACTTAAAACAAAAAGACCACAATCATTTGCACATAAGCTGCTAGAAATTACACTAAACTAATTCTGCATAAACTAGTTTTAACCTAAAACGCTTCAAATGAAAACACTGATAGCGGCTAAAAACACTAGCATTACAAAATGCCTGTACAGTTTGGTGCAGAAAGTTTGGCCTAGAAGTCTACAAAGCTAAAATCATCAGCTTGACTTTGTTTACATACTTTTGTCAACATAGCAGCATTATAGTTTACATGTTAAGTTCAATGTTTTCATGAGGACGTGCAAACAACTTAATGGACTCTTTACAAAACGAAACTTGATCTTACATAATTTGTAATTTGTATGTATGTCATGTGGGTTTGAGTTTATCATGAACTAAAATCACTTGCAGTTTTTTACTTTTTTTATAAATTACCATGGAACATGCCGTTGGTAAGAATTACCAGTATCTGTTTTACTACCGACGCAAGTCACGATCGCGTTCGTTGACAGTCATTAGCAATTAACCAATCGGATCGTAAGCAGCTTCGTTGTCTTTGCACATACAGAATCCATTAATGATTAATGTCTGTTTTGTTATTTTTTGTTATTATTTTCGTTATTAGTAGTTCTTATTGCAGGCCATTTGGGTAGCTATCTATCTGTTCTACTTTGTAGATTCTAGACGTATTTATGTCGCTGAATCGGCGACCTTTAGTAACACAGAAAAACTTTTGGGCTTTTATTAAAACTTAGTAACTGTCATTTCTTAAAATAAAAATTCATGACATATGTAAGCAAGACAAAAAGTTTAACAGTAAACGTTAAAAGGTTCACAACACAAAATAAAACTATAACAATTGCACATGAATTATAAATAAACTGTTGAATAATGTTGCTTTATTCAGTTTGTTCAAGTCTTTTGTTTTTCATTCCTTTGTGTTTTGAGGTAATTCAAAGTTCGTCCTTCTTCTTCACCTCTTCCGGCTCAACGTTTGGCAGCTCGTCATTTTCGTCTGCCAATTGTTCAACATCTTCTTTGCCCATTTTTTTCAAAACATTCTTCATCGAACGAACAACTGAAAACAGAGTATTGTCAACGTCTCACTCTTCTGCATTTTTAGGTATCCACGTTCGTAAGGTATGACCAAGAGTACATAATAGTGTCTCAGTCGTAGAAGAAGAAGAGTGATGTACTGTCCTGCCTGTTTATGATGATAGAACGCAAGCAGATGCGCTCGTCGAAATGGGGCTACTTGTTCCTGTTGGGCCACAGCCCAACAGGTCTTTAATTTTAATTTTGGTATGTTAACGCAGTGCTAGCGTTAAAGTGCGAATGTGCGGAGAGTGTTTTACACGTCTTTTACCATAGCTTTGCGTCTGTCACAACTAAACTTTCATTGTTCTTGAGAAGGGTGTAGGAAACAAGTGAAAGTTTACTGCAAAAGTAGTTTAGAGTGAGTGAGAAGTTAGAAGGGTTAACGTTTGACAACATTAGGCCTGTTGCGCATTAAAAACTAATCGCAAACCAAAAGTACGTAAATATTAAGAAGAGCATGACACTTTTCATATTATGTCTTGGGACAGTCGTCCATGGTGAGGTCTGAGTGTCACAATTCCAGAGAAAATATCAAACGCGGCCATTTTATGTGGACAAAATTATAGGAAATCCTGTTATTCATTTGCACAGATTTACTGCTTAGCCGTTCCAAATTCACTCATACAAAAATTTATAAACACGCTCTAATTTAAAAGTAGAAAACCGCGTCTGTTGATTAAAGAGTTTCGTAACTCAGTTGCTGTATCTATATTCCAAAGAAAATAAAACGCAGACAGTTTAATTTTCGAAACAACACTGCGTTCATAAGCTATATAAGTACAGATCAGCGTTACATAGATGACAAAAAGTAAAACTCATAAAAAGCAACATTTGTTTTTAGTACTAGTTAAAAAAGCAACTATTGGTCAAAAAAAACGTGCAAAAAACTGCCAATTAAAAGTTAAAAAATAAATCCTGAATTTTCAAAAAGATCCCAAACCCGGGGTCGAACCAGGTACCTTTAGATCTGTAGTCTAACGCTCTATCAAGTCTAGGGCAAAAAAGTGAAACTTTAACTTTAACAGAAATTAAAAAAAGTTAGGGGTCTTACTTTAACTTTAACTTTAACTCCAAAAAAGTTACCTAGAGGTCTTACTTTAACTGTAACTTTAACTTAAATTAAACCAACGTTACTTTAACTTTAAATTAAAGTTATTTTGAAAAAGTTATATAAAAGTCATTGATTTTTGGCTTACTTTAACTTTAACTTAAATTGATGCCTGAGCCTTACTTTAACTGTAACTTTAACTTAAATTGAAGCAATAGCCTGTACTTTAACTTTAACTTTAACTTAAATGAAAATGGTTTGACTTTATTGCCTTTAACTTAAATGAAAATGGTTTGACTTTTTTGCCCTACTATCAACTAAGCTATTCCGGCTTGTACTTTCTTTACTTAAAAGTCTGTAACTATTGATGACTGATGAATACTACGTAGCGTGAGATAACATTTATTTTGATGTGTCAACCTGATTTCCAGAGATAATCATTGGTAAACCATTATTTTTAAAAACGTATAAAATTCTTGTGAAAAGGAAGTCTCGTGTCACAATGTGTGCTAAGTGATCATTGCTAAAACCACGATTCCCCTGCACGGTCCCAATAAATTCAATATATCAGTTATTTATAGTGAAGCGGTCACGAAGCGGTGGCTCAGATAGTAGAGTTTCTGATTATTAATCTGAAAATTGACGGTTCAATTCCTTCTCCGATTTTTTGAAGCTTCAATTTCATCAGTTTGAAATAGATTTAATGCGCTGTTATTATATACATATAATAGATTATATAGGTAGTGCAGTGCATATAACATGGGGCCTTATCCAAAATGGATTTAGCGGATCCGGATTTAGCGAAATCCTGCATTTTGGATAAGCGTTTAGGATTTAACTTGCCTGCTGGATTTAGCCGATTTATCAGATTTAGCGTGCGCTAAATCCGATCCTTATCCAAAATTCCCTTCGGATTTAGCATGCTGGCGGATTTAAATTAAATCCTAAATCCTAAATCCTTATCCAAAATTCATTTTTTTGAATCCGCTAAATCCGTGGATTTAAAATTGCACGCATTTTATAGCCAAGTTAAATCCTCGTAAATTTACGAGGATTTATCGGATTTAGCATTTGGGTGGCCCTCGCGTTTTTGTTTATAACTTTAGACTGCCTTAACCGTTTTGGGTGTGCAATACATCATTCGAAAGCTCATAAATTAGGCTTTTTAATTATGTAGATTTTCAAAAGTTGCACTTCATTGCCGTTTAAAAATACGGGCTAAACTATTTTATAATGCAATCATTGAAGCTATTTTCCATTTTTTTGAAGCAAAACGACTGGAATGAAAGTGCACGCCACATACAAATCATATATCTTCGTTATATATAGCGAATATTATCTGAAAGGTGTGATACCTTGCTCAGTAGTACATACTACATAGTAGGCACTAGGCATATCCGCCAATCGAAATGGGGTGGACATTGCACGCGATCGGAGATCAGCCTATACCGAAATGACAAGCTTACTAGTGACAAAAGTGCGATAATTTTTATTGTGTTGGTATTATTATCCTATTTTTTGAGCTTTTCCTCAGTTCTTTGCATTAAAAATTTATATCATTAAATTCTTGTAAAGTTGTAACACTGCTAGAGTTTATAAATCCCTATAAAGTGGGAAACCAGGGCAATTGTGGTAGTCCAACGGATAAACTTTTTCACGTCCGCTCACCTGAAATGTGTGGACTCGGCACAAGTCAGCAACCTGATTTACAAATTAGAAACGACTGTTTGAGCAAATTAAATTTTGTTTTAGTTAATTTTTTTGTACATTGACTGAATGTTACGAATATGGGATCACAGTCAGATAATTTGTTTTAGTTTTATAAATTTTGATGTTTTCCGATGTTTTTGTTGATTTTTTTACCGTAATGGCGGAAATTGCAAAGCAAGTATATTAACAGAAGCAAGCCAGCAGTGCAATTAATACGTAGGTAAAATGTAGGTGACGGCAGGGGGTTTTTCCGACTGAAATTGTAGGTACACAAGATTCCCCCAAAAATTTCCGATACGCCTCCAATTGACCAAATTTGGCCAAAAAAATCTAAAAATTTCCAATTTTTTTCTGGGGGCTGGCGCTCCCAGACCACTGCAACTCTGTGGCTTTGTGTTCCTTACCTTTATCTTGTATGAAAGCATGTGCATGTGCATATAGTTGCATTGTGCACTATGTATATGCTTAATACACTGTTTATTGTATCGTTTTAGCTGTTTTATTGTTACGAAATTGACTTTCAGTAAATTTACAGGAATGTCAGAGAATTTTGGAAATTTTGCTGATTTTCTAGTTTCTGAAACGTCGCTAGTCATCATTTTATTTTTAATAATTTTCAGTGTTTTGAGTGAGTTCATAATTTACAGTGTTTTGAGCTCCTATTTTACGTTTGATGCTGCTGTAGTCGAAATTAGCATTGCTTTTTGACCGTTAAATGCTAAAATATGTCGCTTTTTGCGTTAAAATCGCAAGTAAGTGCATTTTAACACATCTCAAACCCCCCCCTCAGTTGAGCACGGGGTATCAAACTGAGGGATGGGCACCGCCCCTCAGTTGAGGAAGGGGAACCCCCCTTCAAAACCGTACATAAACGGACTATTTCGCGCTCAGCATTGGACGCGCGCTGCCAGGCATAATAGGGAGAGTTTCATACCTTCCCATTACATATGTCCTCTTGGTGTTAGGTATGTTTTATGGATTCAGTTAGCGTTAAGATTTCATGATGTAATTCGTTGGTAGTGATGTAGATCGAATCGGATCGGTCCGAAATTTTGATGCCGATCCGATCCGGATGCTTGATTGGCGATCCGATCCGATCCGATCCGATCCAGGCGCGGATCGGTCGATCCGATTCGATCCGGCGATCCGATCCGATTAAACATTACTTAACCTTGATGAAAGCTATAAAATCTTTTGTAGAAATATTGTTAAGTATGACTTATTATAATGAGTATATTGCTTTAAAAATTTAATGAAAATGATAAGATGGCATTTTTGTAATGAGAGCAACTTAGACAATCCCATGACCAAAAATTTTGATTAATTGGAATGGAAATGTCTTGACAATTTTGGGTCACTACCGCAGGTCGTGGATACCCACGGGTCGGGTTGGGTTGGATCGGAAAGTTTGAGCCGTGGGTCAACCCTTGGGTATACATACACACACACCCACTTCATGCTGCGCGGGTCGCTGCATTTTGTCAAACCGGCAAAAAAATTCTGAAATTTTTTCACGTATTCAATCCAATCTGGGTACATATGTAGATTTGGTTACCATTCGGTTAAAGTAGGTAGCAATGTGAACAATGTACAGCTGTATATACAGTGTGCAAATTGTACAGGGGTATCTGCTAAAAACGATCGATCATCAGGTACGGTATCTTAAAATAGTGAGTCAAAGTTGGTCGTGGTCAATTTTGACGGCGCGGGATGGATCATGGGTTACGAACAAGTGTCAAACCGCGGGCAGGGTTGGGTCGCGGGTAGAAAGTGTTGATCCGCGTCGATTCCCAACTCTTGTGTTAACGAAAAGAATGTTGAAAGATTGTTTTTGTAGGCGAAAATTAAGATAGAAACATTTCTAAACATTTCACATCAAACATTTAGTACGCGTCTTCACGCAACTTCAATGATGAGAAACCTCGCCTCCACTTGCATATGGTCTGTGCTTACACTGTACGCATTCCCTAATATAAAACCGATATTTTGATAATTTGAGTAGTAGTTATACTTGTGGGTTTGATTGATCGCTCGAGAAGTTTTTGAAATTACGCAAAATTTTTGGCAAATTACGAAATTTTGTGGTCGAGACTCAAAATTTATACTACCGACCCAGATCGCCGATCCGAAATTTTAAAGCCGATCCGATCCGGCGATCCGATCCGGCAAATTCAGCGATCCGATCCGATCCGATCCAACCCCCGGATCGGCGATCCGATCCGATCCGGCGATCCGATTCACATCACTATTCGTTAGATATGTTTTATGTATTCAGTTAGCGTTAAGATTTCATGATGTAATTGTTGGCCTGGAGCGCCATCCTGACAACTAAAAAATTGCTGTTATCAAAGCTGTCTTACAAACCTGCTGTTTTTTTAAACTGAGACAAAAAATATAAAGAACCTAACATACATAAAAACTGCAAGTTTTGAGCTTTAAATTGGTGTATTGAACATTCAAAACCGTTGCACATGCCCGAACTTACAAGCGAAATTAAAAGGGACGGAACTCCAGCGGGCAAAATAAAATTGGGCAGTAAAACAATCTGAAAGTTTACTCAAAACTAATCCGAAAATTCATTTAAATTACATGACTAAAAAGTGCAATTTCAGAGCTTTTGATTGATGTATTGAACGTTCAAAACGGTTGCGCGTAACTGAAGTTACAGGCGAAAATGGTCAGTGAACCAAATGCGCAAAGTCAAGTTGTGCAGTACAACAGTCTGAAAGTGTTATCCAAAATTCATAGATTTAGCGGATTTAGCAGATTTAGGATTTAGCAGATTCAGTTAAAACGCTTATCCAAAATTGTTTGGATTTATTGGATTTATCGGATTTAGGCGCGCGCTGAATCCGCTAAATCTGCTAAATCCTTCAATTTTGGATAACAGATTTAGCAGCGCTAAATCCGCTAAATCAAATCCGCTAAATCAAATCCGCTAAATCCATTTTGGATAAGGGGGATGGCGTTATCAGCAGTCTGATGACCAACACATTACTACAGCAAAGGTAAGAGCAAACACACGCACGCAACACAAAAGGTAGGCATGCTGTCAGGTAAGTGTGTTAATTTACAGATTCTGCAAATCCTATACAAACCCAGTATAAAGTACCTGTTGCGCTGTGGCGCAACAGGAAAAAACAAGTCTGACAAAAACTGAGCTGCTAGGAATCGACGATGTCAGCTCACGGTCACCAGGCGAATAAACTAACCGCTCGACCACTTAGTTCTGATGGTTCACGGCAAATAATAATCATGATATAATAGAAATCGACAATAATACTGCGTGCTTCTGAACTGGCACAACTTATTTGCAATAGAACTGCACGATAAGTTCGCAGTTATGCATAAGCAAACATGAAGTTCACGAATTAATCTTTACTTAGTACCTACCTATCAATTTTCGACTGCAGAAAGTTTTGGGCTGAGATTTTGCAGTTTCAATGGATGTAAAAGGAAAGGCATTTCATGGGCAATATGCAAGTTAGGAATAAATTTTTAGCTGGCCCAACAGGTTTACGATGGCCTCTGGCCATTGTTACTTAAAAATATATGCTTGATACTTACTGAATACTTTTGCCGAAAACTTAGCTTGTTTTTAAAAGTACAACTACGGCCAATCAGGAGCGAGTTGCGACTCTGATTGGCGAGACTACTGCGCATGTTCTCCAATCGGCAGTTAGGCAGCCATTGCAGCCTAGTGGCTCATTCTTTTTCTGTAAGAGTGACTAGTGAGACACTATTATGTACTCTTGGTATGACTTTGAACCAGCAAAAACCATGCCTGAAATCCACCATAACGTTTTCAAGTCAATAAGGTTAACCAAACAAATTTGCACTTCGATCTTGATGGTGTGAACTATGTGGCTTTTAGCATGCTCTGACAATTTATCAATGTTGTGCAAACATAGTTCGTTGGTTAGTCTTACTGATAAGTTATCAAAAAGTTTGAAACACGTTCACAAAAAGAATTTTTATATATATATATATATATGAACTGACTTGATTTAGTTCCAGTATGGAAATACTGATAGTTGGCATACTGCGGGTCGTCATTACCAATATCCGCCATCAAACTGCCATTAGAATCTGGAACGTACATATTAATTAAATAAACAAACTAATTGTAAAGTACAACACTTTAAATTAAAAGTTCACTTGCAGAGCATCAAGTTAATCTACAAGTAAAAAATAAAGTTGCCCGATATTCATGCCAGATGTATGAATGTATCATGTATACCATTCTTGATTGTATGTATACTATATTATACCAATCTTAAACTATTTTACACTGTTATTATGATAAAATGAAACGTAAAAAATACTTACCTAATAAGTATATAAGCAAACGTACGAATAAAATGGACCCGAGGCACGTATCGAATATCGTTTGGTCTGTACTCTTCCTGCCAAGGCTCGTGTTCACCCTGAATAAGGCATAATAAACAATCTTAAGTGTTTTAATAATGAAGAGGCCAGGAGTAAAACAATCAAAAATTGCTTACTTGAAATTAAAATAGTGACAACAATAAAATAAACTATTACTAAATTCAATAACCCATGCATATAAGCTGACAATTTTTGTTTAACCACAATGCGTGCCGATAGAAAATTCAAAAATCATTTGTTACATAGTTCCAGCTAAAGACAGTATACTAGAAATTCAGATCCAGATGCCATTAACATGAATTTTTTGTCACCTTACAGCCTCAATTATCGTTTTTACGTAGGATCAAGCTCGTTGTAAGCTGACAAAGAAGGAAAAAGGACTGTTTTGCAAAATACTGTATTTTTAGTTCAGTCTATTAAAACAGTAGGTAACTCTATTACTTTCAGCTAGACTTACAGAAACACTGCACATGATGAAATGATCCTTGAGCTTAGAGATTCCTTTTGATTTGGAGACCTTCGGAGCCAAAGCTAAAATAAAAATAATAAGCTTCACAATGACTGTCCAAAAGTGCACAGCGTATGTGGGTGGAACCACACCTTCAATGTTACTGTTTTTAGTGGGTTTGAGTACTTAGGCTCCAGTCATTGCTGTATTTAATTATTAACATAAAACAACAACTTAACATAAAACAGAACATAGAACAACTTAACATAAAACAAAAGTATCAACTTTCGCATAAAAGACCACGACTTAAACCTAAAAATCTGAGCCATCCGTTGACATATGTATTAGAGATCGGCTGGGGCCGGTGGCGGGCCGCGGGCCGACGCTCAGTCAGACGGCCCGGCCCCGCTGCACTGCGGCCCGCGGCCCGCCACCGGCCCGGGGCCGCGTGGCAGCGGGCCGACCCCGGGCCGACCGGGCGGCCGGGCCGACGGGGCTGACCGGGCTGACCGGGCCGGCCGGGCCGACCGGGCCGACCGGGCCGACCGGGCCGACCGGGCCGACCGGGCCGACCGGGCCGACCGATCCGACCGGGCCGACCGGGCCGGCCGGGCCGACCGATCCGACCGGGCCGGCCGGGCCGACCGAGCCGACCGGGCCGACCGGGCCGACCGGGCCGACCGGGCCGGCCGGGCTGCGGGGTGGAGCTTCAGCCTCGAACCAATCAAATCAAGTTATAGGTACATACAGAATGGACGTCACAAACAACCCCCCGTAGAGCAACTGGTTTTCACGGCAACTAGCGAGCTTTGCCTTCAGTTTAATAAGAATGTATTTAAAAGCAAGTGCTGTGAGCGGGAACGAAAACCAACTGCGGGTGGCTACACTTGTATCTCTGGCTTACATTTATAAATTAACTGAGTGCGCTGCAACAATGCAGTTGAAGCTTTTTGTAAACGCCTAAGCTGAGACTTAAGTTTATTGATTTATTTGGTGGGGTGCACACTGCACCCCACCTACAACAAAACTGATACTAGTTTCAGTTTTTTAGCTTTCCGTTCGGCGTCTGCTATTCATTGATTCATTCTACAGCTAAGTGTAAGGTCCGAGTGCTTGCGCTATCTTATCAAAGCAACAGCTGGGGAATAACACTGCTACTTTAAGAGGCAGCTTTGTGTTTGTAATGCAAGTTACAGTTGTATGTAAATTACTAGTGTGCTACAGTCGTCCTTGACACTTGGCTTAGCGGCCGATCTCTTATTATGTATCACCAAAAATATGTATTAAACAATATCACCTGAAAAAGTTACCTATTAAAATTTAAAACTATTAGCTTTGAGCTTAGACACACCTTTACATTCTTAACCTTGATTACTAACTAGGGCAAAAAAGTTAAACTTTAACTTTAACTGAAATTAAAAAAGTTAGAGGTCTTACTTTAACTGTAACTTTAACTTAAATTAAAATAACCTTACTTTAACTTCAAATTAAAGTTATTTTAAAAAAGTTATATAAAAGTCATTGATTTGCGGCTTACTTTAACTTTAACTTAAGTTGCTGCCTGAGCCTTACTTTAACTGTAACTTTAACTTAAATTGAAGCAATGGCCTTTACTTTAACTTTAACTTTAACTTAAGGTGGTAGTTGCGTTTTCGAGGTTTTTGTGATTTCTATGTAAACTTTGCGCCACCAGTACTCAAGTTATAAGTGACGCCTGAGCATAAATTTTTGGGACAGTATTGTAAGGGTCAAAATCCCCAGGCATGTCTCTCACTTTTTTGAAATTTCACCTGTGGACATTTTTAGAGGGTTTTAATTACAAGAAAATATCTTACATTTTCGGTGCGTTTGCTTTTCAGCTATTTTCTCAGAAAATTGACTAGTTATTAAAAAAGTGGGGGACATGCCTGGGGATTTTAAACATGTCAACAAACTTACCAACTTTCAGCCTCAACAGGTAATCGTATGATTCAGAGCTGTGGCGCAAACTTTTTGTAAAAAATTTTAATATTTTGGAAAGGACCTTTCTTTAGTCGCTTATACCGGAAAGAATATCACAGGTTAAATTTCAAGGCATGGCATACATTTAGGAAAGATATTGTTCTACCTAATGCAAAAGACCGCTTGTGATTTGAATCTGTAAACGCTGAGCTATGGCTTTTTAAAAAAACACCTAAAAACGCAATTACCCCCTTAAATGAAAATGGTTTAACTTTTTTGCCCTATTACTAACCTTTGCAAGCCCCACACCATGTGCGATGTACTACCATCATTATGGGTTTTTTGCTGAAATAATTGAAAGAAGGCATTAGGTGATTGATAAAAACTCAAAAATTTGCAGTATTCAGAATGTCTAAAGGTTTTTCTTCCTATTTTTCTGCCCCTATTTTTCGGCCGGAAGGTCTACCCCACCGAACTCTGAGTATGCTTCAATACACGAAAATTTTTTACAATTTATAAAGCTACCAATCTCAAGCCCATGCTTGTTTCTGCATGGTTATTAATCTACAGTGTCACTTTTACCTACGATGGTCAAAGCATAACAGTGTTACATGCTTACATCTTATTCGTTTGACTGGTTGGTACACAAATACACTTGTTCATCAGAGCTTAGCGACAGAAGTCGCCGATTTGACCACCTATTATGAACCTATTGCTTATGAATTTTTGCGCAACAGGCCCCTGAATACATTTAGTACATTATAACGACGATACATGACTGACATCCTTTCCACCATTCGTGGCAGCAGTTACCGTTGACGTAATATTAATATGTACCTTTCTTTAGCCTTTTCAAGTGCATCTTCGAGATCTTCAACCCAGTTGAAATCTCCCCATTCTAAAATATGAAGATTTAAAAATTGAAAATAAACAAAATATGGCTTTTGTGAAACTAAAAATTAATGAGCAGGGGATCGACTATAGAGTATTGACTGAAAATGTACAGATCAATATCAAGTAAGTGACCAGAAGTAAATCAAATCCGTAGAGAGCCTTCATAAATTTTTCCTAAAACTGTCCTTTAAACCTAAACATTTGAGATCATTTAAAAAATTTATAGTTTTGCTTTCACTATGTTGTTTGTTTGTTAAAAAACTGTCCAAAACATTTACAAAACTTTGCTCATTAAGCCTATTCACACGAGGGCGCATTTTGCGCCACGGCGTACGTATTTGGTGTGAATAGACGTAGGGTGGGACTCGTACCAGCGCTCTACCATTTCAACTACTGGGTCAATGCTGAGCTGTCGCTAACCCCCTAATGAACGAACCTTTGGACGTGCCCTCAGCCGGCGAGTATCGCCCAGTAGGTCTGGTGTCGTCGGCATTGATGGTCGAAGCAATAAAACTCCAGACTAGCAACAAACTAAGCATCGCAAAAAACGATTCTCCAGCCATCTTACAGTAACACAGCATATAAGAAATATGCCTAGTCACACTACACTGCACTGTACTGCGATTACCAACTGTAGTAATGCAGAAATAGACGACCTCTATTTTTGCTCAACTTGTTGTAACTTTTGTACACATCACTACGCCTATGTGCTTTGAAAATTCATTAGGTCATGCACGTATAGGAGAAGTTTCTAGAAGTGCACGTTTATCGTTTAACACAGTGTTTATTGTAAACTAAAAGACAGACTATCGTTACAACAGACTGACAATACATTTTTTGTGTCTGCTGACGTGTCTGAATTGCAGTGGTTGATTTTAGATTTATTCTTCAACAAGAAGAGCGTGTCACTACAAGAGTAAAAGTGCCACATTGAAACAGGTTGGGTCACATTCCCATGTATCACGATTTATTCTACATACCTCACTCAGACATAGCGGCAAGCTGCATTTTAACCCATCTTTAGATATTGTAGACAATTTTTGCGCACTACATCCTGACGTACTAGCAAATTGGCTATTCACGGCTGAGAAACAAAGCCTATGTCAGAACAAGCTCTTCTGCTGAGTAAGAAGTGGTTACCATGCGAGTTCAGAGTGTCAATATTCCGTAGGAAATATTAAACGCGGCCGTTATTCCTGTTGTGCCACAGCACAACAGGTCTCTAATTTTGATTTCTGGCGGAATACACTGGGCTTGTAGTGCAATGTACGTCTGTGCGTTAGTTTGCTTTGCATATTAGAGCTACTGCGCGAGCGTCACATCAATGTCTAGTGCAAAAGTTACACTGTAAGCTGGAAAAATGTCAATGTGCGTTTGTTTAGTTCATGTGTGTCACATAGTGCGCGTGCGTCACATTGCTGATCTGATAGTACCAACATTTGACCAGATAATTTTGTTGGCAGCATCTCATGTTTCCTGCGAACTGTAGTCATTTTTGGTCATGAAAGAATGAATACACTTCTCACTCATCAAAACAACCCATTCCTACATAATTTGTTGTTAGATAATTAAAACTCTTTCCAGTTTTTGCATAAACAACTAATTGTAAGATTGCATAAAAACGCATTGAACTTTTGCATACACATTTTACAATAAGATAATTATCTGCTGCACAACAGGTTTTAGCTGACCTGCTGGTCAGCTTACTTGAACATAATTCTTAATACTTACTGAAGGTTTTGCCGCAGGTTGGGCTTGTTTGTAGATAAACTGATTTTTTAATCCCGCTTTTTCCTGTCGCTACCTCAGTAGCGACAGGACATTTGTTTTGCCCTACGTAAAATGCACGGCTACGTGTATTTTCTGTTGCGAATTTGTGTGCGTGTTTATGTGTAATTTTGCGCTGTGTGTGTGTGAGGTGAGGTGGCCCAGGCCGCTAAGCAGCTAGCTTAGTTTTGATGTTGCTAGCTAGGTTACTGTAGGGCATGTTAAGATACGTTTATTGTTTTTTAAAGTCCTAAGCATGACTTTTTCATTTTTCAAAAAAACAACAGTCATTTTTGAATAATATTATATCTTGGCATTTTTGTATAACCGTTTTATTTGTACCTAATTAATTGGTCGCTTACGCGTTTATCACACCAACCACTTAACAAAACTAGGTATTTTGTTTTAAGGTAAACGAAATCAAAAAGACTAACACAAACAGGCGATGCCCGGTTCAAACATTGTCTATAAGGGTCAGGTTGCTGTACAAAACATTGTCCATAAGGACCGGTTTACACAGGCATATTTTTCATTTTCACTTAAGGGGGTAGTGTCGCGAAAGCAGTTTTGCTCATAGGTTGCAAAAAGAGATCTTTTTGCTTGAACTTGTACGTTCACTGAGAAACTAGTCCAATGCTATACTGTGTTAAATAAGTACTGCCAGACAGTAGACTACCAATATCTACCAACATCTTGAACCAATCACCGATTGTAAGCCAGACATCACACAATAAGGACATGAAAATTCAAAAAATTCAGCCAGATATCAGATTGGCCAGCTTGTGAAGCACACATAACGTGTCGACGTACAGTATTTTGCCACAAATAAGAAAAAAGAAAAATGAAGGTTCGTTTTTCTTTTGATTTTAAAATAAGCGTCTAAATTTTTCACAATTTATCATTATTGCTGTGAGTACTTCACTGTTTGCGCACAGTTTCGCAGTTCAAACAGGTATTACTCCGCAACCACTCAAGCAATTTGCACTAAATTTTGTGTGCATAAACTACAACATATGTCCTTTTAGTCTATGTAAACAAACTAAACAAATAAGTTGATAATTGTGACGAAAAAATCGAATGTGAATAGGTTTTCAAAACGTCATTTTTCCGACTTTGCGACCTCACTGCTAACAGTATGCTGCATCAATTTTGATGAAACTTGGCGAAAATACTGGCCTTAACATATATTTTCAAAATATATAAAGAACGATGTCTTATCCTTTTCTAAAAATGTTTTACAGTTACGCAAAATCGACTGCTTTCGCGACACTACCCCCTTAAGGTGGTAGTTTCGTATGTGCAGTTTTTGTCGCGGTTCGCTCTAACCAACAGTTAACTTTATGAAATTTGGCACACATATAAGGCACTTGTAGGCAAACATATGGGCAAATTATAGGTTCTTTATAATCAGTTACACTATACTTATAACAAAAAAAGTAGTGTTTTTGACATTTTTTGGCTATTTTTACAATATTTCGTAATTTTTAAATAACTTTTTTTCAAAAACAGTATTGATTTTCACTAAATTAAAAAAAAGGAATCTAGATATTCTACTTAAGATAAGTTTAGAACGTTAAAACCCAAATTTAACTGCAACTGTTTTCAGGAAATTGACACTTTCTGAATTTAACTCCGATTTTCACTTTAAAATGATGTGATGTAAAATTTAAGCTACGCATATCTTCAAAACTCAGCACCACACTAGATTAAGTTGTACTACAGTGTTGTGTCAAAACTCATGTTACCAACTGTTATATAACCAGGGTTATGAGCTCTGAAGTGTATCACCCCCATTTTTGACAAAAAACGCTCGAAAATACGTGACAAGACGTGATGTTTTATATTCGTTTTACCTAGCTTCCGTATTGTCGTTTGAATGTATTAGCGGTCATATTGGAAGACAATAGGTCACTTTAGACTAAGGTGGTGGAATTTATTTCCATGGTTGCCATGGCAACGCATACGAGTTCATTTTACTAAAAGGTACGTCATGTACTTGAAAGTGTCAATTTGCTGATTATGTGTGCAGTCTATATTCATAATATTTAACCAAAATGAAGAAAACTAAAATGTCTAGATTCCTTTTTTTGCAATTATTGATAGGCATTGTACTTTTTGTTTTCTCAAGCCATAAAGTTTTACGAATTTCAAAAAAGTTCTGTTTTGAAGCTTAGATTTACAGTACTGAAACAATTTGAAAACTTATCCAAATGAAACTATGCATGTATTGAGACACCTACCGTTGAATTTAGACTAAATTGGAATTAAACTTCATCATGTCATATTCTTTCCATAATCAAACATAGCGCGAAAACATAAAAAAAAGCAAAATTTGAGATTTTTCACAGCGTCATTTGGATAAACTGTCAAAATTGTCAACAAAAGAAATACATGAGCTTACGGTACCATTTTTGGTCATTAACCGCAAAAACCGCATTTTTGGTCATTTTGCAAAAAACCGCTAATAAATAGCTTCTAAGACAACCGAGTAACAGCTCATCAAAAAAAGCTGCACATACGAAACTACCACCTTAAGGGGGTAATTGCGTTTTTAGGTGTTTTTTTAAACTACCATAACTGCACTTAACCTCAACAAAAAGTAGAGATATTATAGTGGATATTTTCGTAAAGATAATGTGGTTAAAGTTTCGAAGCCGTAGTCCGTTTTTAGCTTGAGTTCTGTGGGCCCAAAAAATACACTGAAATGTCAAAAACCACGAAAACGACATTACCCCCTTAACCTTAAGGGCCTGAAGTAAAAATTTTGTTTCATGCAGAACGTACTTTTTAGTTTTTATTTTAGCTATTAAGTAAAAGTAGAAATGGATTCTATTTTTCACTCAAGCATTATAGCCAATCAGAATGCTCTTACAGAAGCTCCGCCTATTAAGCTTCACTTTGATTGGCTAGATTTGCTTTTTGAACTGCAACTTCACCACGCAAGCCAATCGAAAGCGACTTGCCTTAAGTAAAAACTTAAGCTGTGTGAACTGTGAGCACTTTCGCTAAGGGGGGCTGCCCAGGTCAAAAATAAAGGTTCTCCAATTTTGCTTATTTTCACATATGTTACTCCCCCGCACCTCTATGTACCTCTGATACATAAGAACAATTAAGCTTTTTGTCGGCCGAACGGACACACGGCTACAATCATAAATTTAACCAAATGCCACATAACTTTTCAGGATGTTGAAAATTTGTAGGTGGGTAGCGACAGGTTTAACTTCCTTTGAAGCAATTTCTTCCAAGTAATGTAGATTCTACCGAATATGATTTACATTAAACACTACTGCAACGGGTGCAGACAGCAAGGCTGGCCGTGGCCATGGATAAGAACTCCATAAATTTTGCATGAAATTGCTGCTTGTTGTACACATCTACTGCTGAGTTGCTCCACAGCCTACTGATTACTGATAAACTGTTACTACATATTTATCAAAACGAGCAATCTCGTCTACTGAGTATGTACTGAGTGAAAAATTACTAATTAATGACGCTGGAGCGTCAATATTGAACACGAAAAATTGAACGCACGCATTTTTCAACAAAAGGAATTTTATTTTGCCGTCGTTAACAAATTGACGCCGTCAACGAGAGTTGTGAGAACAATAATTTTAGTAACTTTATTTTACATTTAAATTGTTATATTACTCTAAGCAGAGGTTAGAGTTTGCTTTTGCAAAAATATAAAAAGGTGTGCTCGTCCGGGGATCGAACCCGGGACCTATCGCTTTCTGAGCAAGAATCAATCCACTAGACTAACGAGCCGCACGATTCAGAATTTGAAATTAGGCATGACATGATCCAATGTCAGTTAGTGTACAAAATTATCAGCGTCTTAACATTAACTATAAGTAAAACAATATTTCATCGCATTTTGCAATCATAAAGAGCAATGAAATGAGTACAAAAGCTTTACGTACCTATTTTGAACTACTTTACGTAAGTCATTTAGAAGTTGTGCAATAACAAGACTTTTAGAATCAATCCTTTTAAGCCCGGTTGGCTCAGATGGTAGATCGTCGTGTATCTACTGAGCATCTGACTAGAAATCAGAAAGTCGTTGGTTCGAATCACCCCGGGCTCTTCGTTTTGATTTCGCGATGTCCAGCGTTCTGTCTTGCGAAATTGCATTTGCACTGTTAGATTGACCGACCTACCTAACCAACCAGTGTAATTTAACGTAGGAAAATCCACCTACCAGAATTTACATAGGATTTCTGAAATCTGAATATAGTATATACGCGGCGAGGGGCCGCGTAAAAACAACCTCTTGTGTATATATATTCAGCTAATATCAGTGTTTTAGCTTGAATCAAAAGTTTACGTAAGGGGCGCATACGACACATAAAAGGTACATGGAGTAGAGATCCACAATGCGAATCGGCTATTAGCGCTGTATCCGTGTTTTGACCAGAAATAGCCAAAATCATTGGCTATATCGTAGAAGTTTGTTAGACAGGGCCTCAATAATCGGCTGTTAGCGCTTATACCTTATTTTGATCAGAAATAGCGGTATAGCTCGGCTATTGTCGGCTGGCTCTCAAAGCGGTGGTCCAGCATCAAAATCAAAGCTACTGAAAAAAGTTCTGTGAGCTATCAACCTTCCGGTTACTATTCCAACTGTCTCTCCATTGAGCTACAAGCCACCTTCATGTCAGTTTCAATAGACTTTAAAATAAGTAACTGGTGAAGTAGGATCATAGTCGATACAAAAAACTGACAATCATCATTTGTGATTAATTTATTTTTGGCCCCGAGGTTTGTCCTCCTTTTTCTTTTATTCAATAGTTGCTCAATGTATATCTACATTTTTAATACTTAACGCCGCTGAGATTCAGAGACTGAAATACGTTTTCATTGTTCGTTCTTAGACTATTGCCACATTTCTAGATACTAGATAATCGGGTGACAGTGACGGAGCGTTTGCTTGTCACGACGGCATTGTAGGTAACAAGCAGCTGTCTTCAATTGCTAATCTTACTGCCGACAACATATGTATAACATTGCTACCATAATATACTTCGCAAACAGTAGCTAGTATATGGATGTCAATATATGAGTTGATTGGGTCCGTTTTGACGCTTCACGACGATCCCGTGCGCCATATTATGTTTAAATGGGCAATTCAAATACTGTACTCTAATCAGTAACATTCAGCAGAGTATAATATAAGTATATAATCTAGTTCGATGTGAAAATATTTTTATTACACCAATCATAGCTTAAACGACGTTGGGGACTGTCTGACCAAGCAAAAACAGGCAAGCTTGGGACTTGCTTTAAGTGACTAACTGAAGTCCTTAAATTCGATAACTTATCGGCCCCAAACTTTTGCCTGGTGACTGTCTAACTATAACTTGGACCTGGTTTTAGTCTGAGTTTGTTTTTATCCCGTATTTTATGAAATAAGCCGGTACTAAAGAAATTGCCAGGAGCTGAAAAATAACCAGAGCTAGAACCATACGAATGATGAAAGATGAGTTATTTATTACAAATTCAAAAACATGTTAAACAATAAAAAAATAATTACAAAGATGACAAACAAAATCAAATCAGTTATCAAGATTGGTATCTCAAGTATTTTACTGAATGTTATTAACGATGAAAAAACCATAAAGATAGGAAACCCTAAAACTACATTAAAATAAAACTGTGTAAAGTAAAAGTAATCGTGACAAAAATGGGTGATTTGAAAATATACTTAAGCTAAGTAATGTACCTTAACTAGCAAAGTAACTTAATCTGATACTACACCACTATGCGTGACTTTCGAATATCGATGTCATAAATTTCACAAAAACGATTCATACCGTGTCGTTCAGTCGACGAAAAAAATCGGTTACTAACAAGTAACAAGATCAACTAGTGGCCTAATTTTGTCTGAATATGAGCCAATTCTAACAGATAGATAGTTTTTTTTAATTTTCCATTCAAAACACGCACAAGCGCATGACGATCATTTAT
>JASANF010020858.1:0-18876 GCA_030248245.1 Trissonchulus sp. WLG1_4 | reverse complement strand
CCTTCGCCCCCCCCCCATTCTCCCCTCATACATGTACATATGCGTATGGTCTATCTCCAGTGCAATGAACCACCTTTTCGGTGTGCAATTTGCGCATCGACATTTCGCTGAGTTTGTCCGCAATCTGATGGCACATTTTCAGGATCACCAGACAGTGCCCTACCGGACGACCACTGTTCTCCGACGCCAACTCCTGGTCGCCCAGCATACGACCTGAAAATAACAAAAAATGATTGAATTGAATAAACTATAATTTTAAAAGTTGGGGGGGCTTTGGGGGGGGGGGTGCGAAAGTGGGGGGGGGGGCACTAACCTAATAAAGATTTTCTAAATTTTTAGTTTCTTTCTTTCTAAATTTCTTGACAAAAAAATTTGTTTGGCCATATTAAAAACAGCAGACCAGAGAAGCATAGATAGTGATAGTGGGACTCGAAACAATGAAAACTTTACAACCGACAGCCGGCGAGCTTCTGGAAGCTAGCAAATCAAGAAATTTTACGAAGTTTATATTTTGACATTACAGACCACGAATTCACTCAAATGTCATTTTTGCACCGATAAAATATCTAGAACGACACACAACACGGTGAATATAAAGCAAATAAACTGTACACAATGCACCCATGTACACTCATGCACTGTGTTGTCATGTAAAAGAAACCCACATAGTCGCAGGAGTCTGGGGGCGGCAGCCCCCAGAAAAACATTGCAGAAAATTTGTATTTTTCGGCTGAATTTGGTCAACTGGAGACGTATCAGAAATTTTTTCAAACAAAAAAATTGAAACAAAGAGGGAACGTCCCATCAGACAATGCATTTTAAGGGAATAGCTAAAGTGGGGGGGAGGACAAAAAAGTGGGGGGTGGGGTGGCTAAAGTGAGGGGGGGCGGGGCGACGAAAAGTGGGGTGGGGCGCCGAAAAGTGGGCCCCGCCGCCCCTCCCCCCCCCGGTAAAAAAATGCCGCAGTATAAAAATAGTCTATATACTCTAGGCAGTGGAGCCTCTATTCTAGACAGAAGACTCATTCTCTATTATAGGTCGAATTAGGACCCTACCCCGCCCCCACTTTTATATCGCATACCGCAGCATTGTATATTATATTATTATATTAAATGTCTAACGTCGGAAAGCACTGCCACTTGAACGGCAGGGATTTTGAACCATACATTACATTTTGCTATTCCTAGTTGCTGTTAAGACACAAAATGTTGACAGTTGACTTGACAATATAAACAAGTTCCTAAGACGATTCGGCCAAATTTTGGAATTGTGTCCCCCCCCCTCCCAGGCCCACTCTCAAAGTCTCAAATAAAAATTACATTATATATATATATGGTCTGCTCACTAATCTGAAATTAAGCTAAATTTAGCTGAATCTAAAAAACCCTGGACGTATATACATATATAGCCGATTTTTATATGTATCCGAAAGTCCGAAACCCACACACTGCTTGCCTCTGTCCCAACATAATGGACTAAATTCACCCCTCTGACAAACACAACCAGTGTTCTGACGGATTTTGTCGCAATCAAACCCACCAATATTTGGTCCCAGTTGAAACACGTCTTCCAAGTCGTATTCGTCTGTCGCCACCACCACCCCATCCACTCGGCGAAGCTGAAAACAATACAATTATTAATAATAAAAAGTCCTGAAAAATAATAATATATACTTTTCAAAAAATAAAAACTAGTTACTCAACACTTTCTATATGCATACGAATTCATATTAATTAAAAAAACAAAAACTAGCAACTCAACACTTACTATATATGCATACGAATTCATATTAATTGAAAAAACACAAAGATAAATCAATATATTGCAAGCACACTGACGAATGATTATAATACTTAAGAGTGAAACACATCGTTATCACGACACAGTCTTCCTTTATGAACGCAAGAACGAAATTTAAAAGTAATTCTGCCCGTGTAAAATTTTGGTCTCAAGCCGCAGTGTTATGTATGTATATATAACCAGAACAGATACCGACCTCCAGCTTTTTATCCTTAGTATATCTAAGGATGCGCGTGGCTGCTTCGGCATCGATTGGCACCTGTGGGCAGTAGTGCTGTCGACAGACACAAATAAGTGCCAATACGGAGAGCACGAACACAAAGCCCAGCACCCCCACCGCCACTCCGACCACCAGATCCATTCCAGCAGCGGCTTCACTAATCCCCGACCCGTGGATCCCGAAGCGGCGCCATCAAGTCTCGAGTGAGCACTCGAGGAACTTAGTCACTCAGCTTTGAGACACATTTAATTGGATCAAAATTAAATCGGCTATATACGTGCAAAACTGGTGAAATATAAACACCCCTGAAACAAAATTTAACACAGGAGGAGAGGTATATATAGGGGGTCTGTGACATCAGTGCAGTGGCGTATCCAG
Organism: Trissonchulus sp. WLG1_4; assembly: GCA_030248245.1. NCBI lineage: Eukaryota > Metazoa > Nematoda > Enoplea > Enoplida > Ironidae > Trissonchulus > Trissonchulus sp. WLG1_4. The sequence goes on along the minus strand of JASANF010020858.1, from coordinate 16,478 downwards.
GATTTCGCAAAGGAAGGGGGGTAATACGTTCGCTGCAAAATTTGAATCTACGCAAACCGACATATTTCTATGTATATCAGGGTTGGCGCGATAGCGCCCAACCCTAGAATAGGAAAATTTAGCACTATTGCGGAATTTGAGAATTTGAACTTTTTGTAGCTCAAAATATAGAAGAGCTTTTTGCACGTAATTTTGTGTGTGTACACCCCTTGGCAATACCTAAGTGCTCGAAAAATTTCAGCCGGATCGGTCAAGTATTTTCTGAGATACTCCCGGGGACCCCCCAAAATTCACGGACTTTCGCTCTTTTTTTCCCAGAACTTTTCTCGCCGGTAGTTCATCCGAGCGACACCTTTTTTGGTTTTTCACATTTCGTATAGCCTGCAATAGACACGGAAAAAATGATTTTGCTCGGGTGTTTCCGTGAGAGGCTGTGCTGGGAGGGGGAAACCCCTTTTTTGGGGTCCAAAAAATGACTAAGTACGAAAAAGTTTAGCACACTTTAAGAAGTTGCGCAAAACGGCCAGTCATGATCTTTTGCATGTGAGGTGGTACAGTAGTGGAATAGAAACTAACATGGGCTTTTTTTGAATTTCGGCCTATAAGCCCAGGGCATGCCCATACCCCCCGCCACGTGTATTACAGGGGTAGGTTCGCTACGGGCAGTGGAGGATTGGGATGAATTGTCGAAAATTATCATTAATACAGTCGTATAATTCAGTCTTGAATTTGATCATCATAAAGTAACACATAATAGTATATTTAATTCAGCTTTGTTTGCAACATATTCTGCTGAATTTTGCCAAAAGAGTTCAATTTTCCTAACTATAAAATAGGCGAAATACACGTCGTCAAACTGAGCTCATATATCGAAAGTTTTTGTTTCTTTTTGGGTAGACAATAAAATAATTACATTTTCCCAGAAAAAATAGCCATCTTTAGTCATAAGTACCAATTTTTAATAAATTCAAATACCATAAATACTAATTCAAAATGTCACTGATGCTCAGCATCAAGCTGGCACTGACAGTCAACTTAGGCGCAAAAGTTCAGCTTTATTTATGATTCCACAGTACCAAGTGCGCTTTTATTTGATGCACGCAACAAAGACTAATCCCTTGCTCACCCAAATACTAAGCCTAAGCCTAAGCACTAAGCCTCAGCCTAAGCACTAAGCCTAAGCCTGAGCTCTGCGTCTGAGCGCTAAGCCTAAACCTAAGCCTAAGTCTGATGCCTAATTTGAAGAAAAAAACCTGCCAAGAAACATCAGAAATGACTTTACCGCACGAAAAAACCGCAAATAGCTTCATATTTTGAAAAAATTCCCAGCTATTGCCCGAAATTTGTACAGAATCTTACTTGTGCTGTAACGCTTCTATTAGCCTGATCCTGGTAGCTTCACAAAAAGTTCTGTAACTTTTCAAAGCTTGAACCGATTTACAAAATTTTTACAGCATTTAGTGGCTTAGAAGTTATTCTTTCAATTGTAGCAGGCAGCAGCAGGTTTTCATTTGATTCAGTATTTTTGCCTAAATCCAATTTTGCGCAAAAAATTTCATGTAAAGTTTAATTTTTGGACAAAGTTTGATTTCCAGCTAAAGCTTATAGCCAGTCGGGAAAAAAACCCACTTTGGAAACTTTTGGTCATATCCCAAGTAATACACAAAATTAAAAGTTTCTTTTTATTTTCTTATCAAGCCTTACCCTAAGCCGTAAAATGCAGCATAAAACGTTTTGGTATCATTTACATCATGGCAGAAATTTTGATCTAAAGTCATGGGAAAAAAAAACCCAATTCGGGAAAAAAAACCCACGTCGGGAAAAAAACCCAATTTCATCGATCAATAAAAAACGTCATGAGCATGCCACCGGCGATGTTGAGCATGCATCTGATAGAGTACCACCTCCTCTTTCAAACGCACACATCAACTTGTTCGTACCTCTACCGGTTGGCCTACAGCAAACCATGAAAGTTGGCCCCAAAATTCACTAGGGGGCACTTAGTGAAAATTTTTCAAAAATCAAATTTTACTGAAGTTGCATGCAGAGTCGCGTAATCGCTATAAGAGTGCTATACGGTCGTTTTCTACCGATTTTAACAAGGTTTCATTCAGAAAACAAGCATTTTAATAGATTTAGCATGTAAAATGTACTGAATCAAGGGGTACTGTGGATAGTAGGCACTAAAAATCCATCATTGTGTCATAATATGACGTTAAAAAGCATTGATTCTTGTTTAAAACATCTAATCACGTCATTTTGGGCTGTTTGCGGCAAATTTTTGCAAAAAATGAGGGTATTCAAATTTTGAAACATTACCCGAACAGGTTTCGTTCCTCGCCAGAATTCCGGGTTTGTTAGTAATTTCTCATCATATGGGCACCCAACAAGACCGGTTTTGTGTTTCTATCACGTTTATTCATCGAATTACACAACTTGAAAAATTGGTTTTTTTTCCCCGACGTGGGTTTTTTTCCCATGAAGTTGAGCCACTGTGGCTCAGCTGTGGTTCAGTGTGGCACTTAACATTTTTGCTTAATTTGTAGCCCTATAGGTGGCCTCCGTGGGATTTGAACAGATTTGGATAACTTTGTTTAGATGAGGAGTACCGATGGTTCAAAGTTGGCCAAATTTTTCAAGCTTCGTAGGTGAAAACAGTCAAAATTTCGATTCCTCATAAAAATTGTAAACATGATCAGAATCAGTTCTAAACTCGTGTATGGAGTTGTTTAGAGGGTGTTTTATTGCACACAAAAATTGGTACCAATTGAACCACCCTAAGCTCAGAAACTGGGGTGGGTTTTTTTTTTCCGACAAACGGGGTGGGTTTTTTTCCCGATTGGCTATATATACATCCTATCAAATTCTAACCTAGCCTATTCGAAAGAGCGTTCAATAACCCCCCCTAGGTTTGGGTGATATAGGGGGACTCCGGATCAGGGTTAAATGCAGTTGGGGGGGAAAAATAGTGGACCTATTTTTTTTAGTAGAGCACCTTAGGGGAAGCATTTTTGCTTCAAGAACCCTTATTTCATTTTTTGGATTTTCTGAGATACGAACCCCCGAAATCTGAACCCTCATTGAGGGACGTTTTCGCAATTGTTTTCCGAAGCTTTTGTTTTTTCCGTTCTAATCGTGTCTAAATGGTGTCAGATTATATATTGTTTACAATTTTTTAGAATCAAAACAAAGGCTCTTTGACCGGGTTCCTGCCGAAAAATTGGCCAAATTCGCCAGAAACGTTCAATTTTTGACCAAATTCAAACTTGGCCTTAATTTAGGCTTGGGCTTAGGCTTAGGGCTTAGGCTTAGTATGGGGCTTAGGCTTAGGCTTAGTATCAGGCTTAGGCTTAGGCTTAGGTTCAGGCTTAGGCAATAAAAAATCAAAATTTTCAGAAAAAATCCTGCCAGCTTAGCCTAGAGAATCCTGCCAGCTAAGCCTAGACGATGCCTTAAAATATCATAACGCATTCAAAACTATCCAAAAACAAAGATTATAGCCATTTTTGGCTTCGAACTTTGGCCTACGTTCACTTCCAAAAACACTGAAAATGCAATTTTCCAGGGGTCATAGCTCAGAAAATCCAAATTTGTGGATAGGGGTTATTACAAAAAATGCTTCCCTCAAGGTGCTCTACTCAAAAAAATAGGTCCACTATTTCCCCCCCCCCCCCACAGGAAAAAATAATTTAAAAAAGAAACGGAAAATTAGCAGAAAAGTGAAAGAAAAATTTAGGTTAATTTTCAGCCTTTTTTCTGTCACTTTTCGAAGCAGAAAAACGGTTTTCGATTACTTTTCCTCCACTTTTCCGACAGATTTCTGTCACTTTTTTGTCAGTTTTCGTTTATTTTTCCGACAAAAAGTCCAAGTTTCCGCCACTTTTCCGTCGACTCATTTCAGTTAGTTTTCCGTTATTTTTCGTCATTATTTTCTTCACTTTTCCGCTTTATTTCTTTCAGTTTTCTGTTTAGTTTCTTCGACCTTTCCGCGTTTTTAATTTTCTGTTTACGCTTTATTTCGTTCACTTTTCCGCTTTTTTTCTTTCACTTTTTCGCTACTTTTCGTTCACTTTTCCGCTTCTTTTCGTTTAACTGTTCCGCTTCTTTTCGTTTATATTTCAACTTTTTTTCGTTCACTTTTCCGCCGCATTTCCTTACTTTTGCTGCTATTTTGCTACGTATACATTTCGGTTGAATTTCGTCAAAATATAATTATATAATCATGGGCGTAGCCATGGGTGGGGAACTGGGGAGGGTTTAGGGCATACATGTATATATATGAGGGAGGGATAGGAGCCTCCAAAATCGAGGGGCTAGGGGGAGGGTCCCGGAAATGTGGGCAAAATTTAATAAACATGGCACATTTTTTGGAAAATTTCACAAACTCTTGCAAAATTTAGGTATTTTTGGTCGGTCCAGGTCCGAACTAATCACCATTAACATGAACTTCACTGTTGCCGGAAAAGTGTTGCATGCTTCATTGGTTCAATCTTGATGTTACTTTTCACCCCGCCGAAGATTGACCGGTTTCAACAATATTAGCAAAGCTGTTTCTCATATTTTTAAAACAGTAAAGACGCAGCAAAATAGTTTGCGAGACGCAACGTTTGTTCAGACGCTGCGTCTTGTGTGCGACACCCTGCGTCTTGCGTTTCGCGTCAAAATCGCAGCGGCAAAATCGCAGCGTGTGAATCGGCCTTAAGCCCAAGGCCTTAAGCCCAAGGCTTAAGCCTAAGCCCAAGCCTAAATTGAGAGACATTTTGAATTTGGTCAAAATTTGGACGATTCTGGGGAATTTGGCCAATTTTTCGGAAGGAACTGGGTCAACGTGCCATTGTTTTGATTCTAAAAAATTGTAAACAATATTATCCAATTCCATTAACGGAAAAACACGGTTTTCTGGAAAAAATTACAAAACCCCCTTTTACGGAGGGTTCAGATTTAGGTTGTCATATTTCAAAAAATCCAAAAAATGAAATAGGGCACAGGGGTTCTTGAAACTTGAAGCAAAAATGGTTCGCCCTAGGTGCTCTACTAAAAAAATAGGTCCACTATTTTCCCCACCCCAACTGCATTTAAGGGGGTAATTGCGTTTTTAGGTGTTTTTTTGCAAAGCCATAGCTCAGCGTTTACAAATTCAAATCACAAGCGGTCTTTTGCATTAGGTAGAACAATATCTTTCCTAAATGTATACCATGGATTGTAATTTAACCTGTGATTTTGTTTCAAGTATAAGCGACTAAAGAAAGGTCCTTTCCAAAATATTACAATTTTTTACAAAAAGTTTGCGCCACAGCTCTGAATCATACGAGTACCTGTTGGGGCTGAAAGTTGGTAAGGTTTTTGACATGTTTAAAATCCCCAGGCATGTCCCCCACTTTTTTAATAACTAGTCAATTTACTGGGAAAATAGCTGAAAAGCAAACGCACCGAAAATTTAAGTTATTTTCTTGTAATTAAAACCCTCTAAAAATGTCCACAGGTGAAATTCCGAAAAAGTGAGAGACATGCCTGGGGATTTTGACCTTTACAGTACTGTCCCAAAAATTCATGCTCAGGCGTCACTTATAACTTGAGTACTGGTGGCGCAAAGTTTACATAGAAATCACAAAAACCTCGAAAACGCAACTACCACCTTAACCCCAAGAATAGCAGGTTATGGTGGTAGTTACGTTTTCGAGGTTTTTGTGATTTCTATGTAAACTTTTCGCCCACAAACTCAAGTTGCAAATTAAGCCTGAGCACAAATTTTTGGCACAATACTGTATATAAAGGTCAAAATCCCAAGGCATGTCTCTCACTTTTTCGAAATGTCACCTGTGGACATTTTTAAAACGCTTTAATTACAAAAAATATATTAACTTTTCGGTGCGTTCACGTTTAAGTATTAGTTATTGAAAAAGTGAGGGACATGCCTGGGGATTTTAAACATGTCAGCACCTGGTCAACTTTCAGCCCAAACAAGTATATAATCGTATGGTTCACAGCCGTGGCGCATACTTTTTGTCAAAATTTCTAATATTTTGGAACGGACTTTTCTTTAGCCGCTTGTATTGGAAGCAAAATCGAAGGTAAATTTCCAGTGCATAGAGAGCACCTTGGGTTAAATGTAGTTGTGGGGGGGATAGTCAATAGTGGACCTATTTTTTTGAGTAGACCACGACCACCTTGGGGGAAGCATTTTTACTTCAAGAGCCCCTATGTATTTCCTTTTTTGGATTTTCTGAGATATGACCCACCAAAATCTGAATCCTCAAGGGGGGAGTTTTTGCAATTTTTTTCAGAAACCCGTGTGTTCTCCGTTCTACACGTGTTTAAAAAATGGAGTCGGAATGTTTACAATTTTTTAGAATCAAAACGAAAGGCACGTTGACCCCTTTCCTTCCTAAAAATTGGCCAAATTCACCAGAATCGTCCAATTTGTGATCAAATTCAAACTGGGCCTCAATGTACGCTTAGGCTTAGGCTTAGTATCAGGCTTAGGCTTAGGTTCAGCGTTAGGCTTAGGCTCAGGCTTAGGTACTAAAAAAAAATCGAAATTTTCAGGACAAATTCTGCCAGCTTAGCCTAGACGATGGCTTAAAACATCATAACGCACTCAAAACAATCCCAAAACAAAGATTATAGCTATTTTTGGTTTCAAACTTTGGCCAACGTTCACTTCCCAAAACAGTGAAAAAATGCCATTTTCAAGATGTCATAAGCTCAGAAAATATTCCCTTGAGGTGCTTTACTACAACAAATAGTTCCACTATCCCCCGCCCTGAAATCCCTTAAGAGCAAATGCTTACATATTGAATCTTGAATCCCCCGTTCAAATTACAGTGGCGTACCCAGGGGGGGGGCCAGGGGGACATCAGCCCCCCCCCTTCGCGATTTTAGCCCCCCCCCCCCCCCCCTTCGCGATTTTACCCCCCCCCCCCTTCGCGATTTCAGCCCCCCCCCCCCCTTTTCACTTTTTTCCTGTGGTCTTCTTTGGTTTTATGACACCGCTGAAAAAAATTTTCCGGCACGTTCCCAATTGACTAAAATTACACTGAAATTTCAAAAATTTTCCAAAATTTTCTTTCGAGGGGATCTCGCCCCTAATTCATTATATACTGCTCTAATATATATACATGACTTATATCTGCTATGGTGTATTAATAATGAGTAATGCTGACAACTATTATTGGTATTTAATTATATATTTTGTGTGGCTTTTAATTAAAAACCGTGTGGTGGGTGGAGTGGAGGACGAACGTCTAAGGACAGCCCTTGTCACCCATGGTTTTTCTTCAATTTTTTCCTGTATACAACGTATTTTTCTGGTTTGCTAGTCCCCCCATGGGCCGATTTTTTGTGCTTTTTTTATCTAAATAAGTTAAAAGTTTGAAATATTATCAATTTTGCCAAAAAATCCATTTAGTAACAACAATAACGCTCACATAACAAAATCTGACTCTCGGAACAGACCGCTGCTACAACTATGATTTCACGACAAGTGTTGCTTGGAATTGGTTTTTCAATGCAATTATTATTTCAAAATTCTAAAAATACTCCAGCTTCTGGGGGGGGGGGGCTGCCAAACCCAGACCCCTGCAACCACTCTTTTTTTACGACCAGTGTTGCTTAGAATTGCTTTTTCAATGCAAATTTGCTTCAAAATTCTCTAAAAAGCTTCAGCTTCTGCGGGCTGCCGCCCCCAGACCCCTGCAACCACTATGATTTCACGACAACTGTTGCTTATAAATGGTTTTTCAATGCAAATTTTATTTCAAAATTCTAAAAAAGCTTCAGCTTCTGGGGGCTGCCGCCCCCAGGCCCCTGCAACCACTATGATTTCACAACAAGTGTTGCTTAGAATTGCTTTTTCAATGCAAATTTTATTTCAAAATTCTAAAAAAGCTTCAGCTTCTGGGGGCTGCCGCCCCCAGACCCCTGCAACCACTATGATTTCACAACAAGTGTTGCTTAGAATTGCTTTTTCAATGCAAATTTTATTTCAAAATTCTAAAAAAGGTTCCGCTTCTGGGGGCTGCCGCCCCCAGACCCCTGCAACCACTATGATTTCACAACAAGTGTTGCTTAGAATTGCTTTTTCAATGCAAATTTTATTTCAAAATTCTAAAAAAGGTTCCGCTTCTGGGGGCTGCCGCCCCCCGACCCCTGCAACCACTATGATTGCACGACATGATGCGTATATAAAACTTTTTTGCAATATCAATGAAATCAGTAAAAAAATTTTTAAAAGCTGAACTTTCTGCAGATCAGTGGCGTATTTAGGGGGGGGGGCTGGGTGGGCTGCAGCCCCCCCCCTTAGCGATTTGAGCCCCCCCCTTAGAGGGTCGCAGCCCCCCCCTTTCCGAACCGAAACTTCAAAAGCTGACAAAAGTGTTTCTGATACCTCCACAATTGACAAATTCTACCTTCAAAATTTGAAAAATCTCCAAGTTTTTTCCATTCAGTCGATGTTTTTTCGGCTTAGATACCGTTTTTCTTTGTGCATGCCTATATATATGCCAGGTCTATTATCATATTCTGTGCTAATTGATTAATGTCTCACATGTTTGTATAGTTAGATAGGGTAAAAAATACAAAATTAAATACAAAGTATACTATTTTTTGCTTTGCTGCATACATGTTTGTATTTTTTTGTTTGTATTTTTTTGCATACATTTTTTTTACGATTTTTTCACTTTTTGTTAATTTTAATTTTTGAAGCATTATATATTACACCAATCTGCAGTGGCGTAGCCAAAAAAAATTTCGGGAGGGGGGATGAGTTTTCTTTGTTTTAAAACGTTACAAATGCATTTAATTGCTATTTTAACGCAAAAAAACGACACATATTAGCAATTTTCGGCCAATTTATAGTTTCTGTATAATAAAATTAGCCACAGTCGACCATTTGGAACTTTGAATAATGATCTGCTAACGGCAAGTGTATCCGCGTCTCGTGTGTCAATTTTCAACCCTAAAATTGCAACACACATCAGAAACGGTCGTTCTTGACGACGGATCAGAAAAAGCCACCTGGCAAAAGCATATTGCAACGATAAATCATCGCAAAACCACAATTTTTGAACGCAGCCATAAAATAGCCTACGCTGGCTCATAGCACAAAAAGATTCACTCCAACTCTTTAGTTTTGGGGTCTTTTACTCTTTAGTAGTTTTCAGTGCAATGTCGATGGTTAAAACCTCAAAAAAGCTAAAACTTCTGGGAGCTGCCGCCCTCAGACCCCCGCATTGCTAAATGCTAGCTGTAGATCCACTACATTTCTCTATTTCATGGAAAAAGTGCAATTTTCAATGCAATTTCGATGGTTAAAATCTCAAAAAAGCTAAAACTTCTGGGGGCTGCCGCCCTCAGACCCCCGCATTGCTAAATGCTAGCTGTAGATCCACTACATTTCTTTATTTCATGGAAAAAGTGCAATTTTCAATGCAATTTCGATGGTTAAAATCTCAAAAAAGCTTCAACTTCTGGGGGCTGCTGCCCCCAGACCCCCGCATTGCTAAATGCTAGCTGTAGATCCACTACATTTCTTTATTTCATGTAAAAAGTGCAATTTTCAATGCAATTTCGATGGTTAAAATCTCAAAAAAGCTTCAACTTCTGGGGAATGCCGCCCCCAGACCCTAGCGAACGACCGGAGGTAAAATTTTGCCGGAGCCGGAGCCGGAGCCGGATAGAAAATGCCGGAGCCGGAGCCGGAGCCGGAGCCGGAGGCAGTGTTTTTAAAAAAATCAATTTGTATATGTTGACAATTTTGACCAAATTTTTTCATTTTTTTTCCGAAACAGCATTCTGAAATTTTTCAACACTCACGCCACATTTCTATACATTATGTTCTTACGCACCTATTCAACCAAAATTGGCCACTGGTCCTGGTCATTGTTTAGAGAGATCTGACAAAAAATTTTCGTCAACATTGATAAAAGTCGAAAATTTGGTCAAACTGACCAGTATGGGATTTTGACTCGGGTGCCGAAGGTGTAGTCAGAGGGTGGTTCAGGAAGTCCATCTGAGCCCCCCTTTTAATCGAACCTTACGAAATTGTCAACAAGGGTTCCCCAAAATATAGATAAATTTGGAAAAGATTGCACTTTGTAGATGTAGATGCCGTAAATGTCTCTAGCTTCTGGGGGTTGCGGCCCCCGAGGCGTATCTCAGTGGCGTAGCCAGGAAAAAATTTTGGGGCATGGCTTTTCGATATTTTGTAATGGGTTAAAATGAACTTTTTTGTAATTTTAACACACCAGTTTGTGAGATAACAGTACATACTGTGCAAACATTATATACTAATTTTGACCGGCCAAAGACATCAGACCTAAAAGTCGAGCTGAAAACACTAAATTACGTACATTGTTGCAGGAATCGGGGGGTGGCAGCTTCCAAAGAAATGTGACAAACTTGTGTTTTTAAGTCGAATTTGGTCAATTGGAGACGTAATCAGAAACTTTTTCCCACCAGAAAATTGAAATTAAAGGGCGATTGTAATAGTAGAATTACATAATGGTGCAGAGGGATCGTCGCCTCCATTGCAGTCGGCAGTAATATGAGTATTGTAACCGACTTATCTTTCCGTTAGCCTTGATTTTTTCTTAAAATTTGAGCTTTTTGCCAAAATTTCAACAATGAAAAATTCTCCGGCTCCGGCACTTTTTTTGCCGGAGCCGGAGCCGGAGGCTCAAATCCGGCCGGAGCCGGAGCCTCCGGTCGATCGCTACCAGACCCCCGCAAAGTTAAGTGCTTGCTGAAGATTCACTATTGTAGTTTATCGATGGTTACAATAACAAGCTCAAAAAAGGTCCGAGGGTTGCCGTCCCCGCCAGACCCCTTTTGATCGGCGGTGGCTCACAGTTGCTCCGCACCCCCCCCCCCCCCGGTCGCAGCCCCCCCCTTTGCGAAATCCTGGATACGCCACTGCTGCAGATTGCCTTGGACTGCGTGTACGTTCCCACCCCCCCCCCCCCCCCGGTCGTCACCCATCAGTTCAGCCCCCCCCCCCCTTCGCGAAATCCTGGGTACGCTACTGTCAAATTACATCAAAAACGTGTGTATAAAAAGAAGAAAAGAAAACGTGTATAAAAAGAGCAAAGTAAAATAACATTGCCGTATGAAAAATTCTGCCACCCCTGTATCTAAAAACTAACTTTTTAAATAGCTTTCGGTCGCTGCAAGCCGAACAGCTGAAATTTGATTTTATGAAAAAGAAAAAATTTTGCACGAAAATCAAGCCTTGAGCCGAAACTAAACAAGCCAGACTACATAAACCTATCTCACAACAATGACTGGTTGTGGGTTGTGGGTAAACGTATCGTTAAATATTATTATATGTATGCATAACCAAGTTTGCTACGGCCACAGAAACATACAATTGTGCAATTGCAGTAACAATCGTAAAACTAAAACTGTACAGTTCAACAGTAAAAAAACTTTTTATGGCGTGAAAACGTATATAGTAAACGTCATTTTTCGAAAATATTTTTTCCTGTGCCCCCAACTGCACTTGATCCCCGGATCATTAGTCGAAAAAATGCCGTTTTTCCGACTTATTCCACCCCTAAGGGTTTTAACACCAATAATTTCACTCTAGATTTTTATTAAAAGGGGCGACAGCTATTTTGGGGGCTAGAGATCAAATTGGGGGCTTGGCTGACAATGGGGGTTCTATATTTTTATTAAAAGATGGGGTGGGAGGCACGTGGCAGCCGAAAATAATTTTTCCGCCTATTCTTCAGTTTGACCTACACGGGGTCTCGGTCTGGGGGGGGCTTGTCCCGGATTTTTCGAAATTTTAAGGGGGGCTTGTCCCGACGTTTCGAGGATTTGACCTGGAAAAATCGCAAAATTTTCAATTTTTTGCCTAAAAATGGCAAATTTTTTGCAAAATTCTAGTCATAGCTCAGAAAATCCAAATTTGTGGATAGGGGTTCTATTACAAAAAATGCTTCCCTCAAGGTGCTCTACTCCAAAAAATAGGTCCACTATTTCCCCCCCCCCCCAACTGCACTTGATCCAGCGACCCCATATGGTTTTTTATGGTCCGCCTTAAAAAAATTTCCGATAGGTCTCCAATAGACTAAATTTGGCCTAAAAATAAAAAATTTCTCTAACTTTTTTTCTGGGGGCTGCCGCCCCCAGACCCCTGTAACACCATGGCTTAGTATTCCTAGATTTATCTTTCACGAAGGCATATGAATGCAAGGGCGTAGCCAGGGGGGTTTATTCCTTTTAGTCGAACCTGAAGAAATTGTCAACAAGGATCCCCGCTGTAGTTTTCATCGCTCGGCTGAAAAAAATCTGATACGTCTCCAATTAGCCAAATTTCGCCTAAAAATAAAAAATTCTTGATTTTTTCCTGGGGGCTACCGCCTCCAGACCCCTGAAACTCAGTGGCTTACTTATCCTAGTTATTAAGCGTATATATGCATGTCTACAAGCGTACATTATGCTGCATTTACGTGTATAATACACTTTCTGATGTGACGTTCCCGTCTCTTGTTTTAATTCTCCTGCCTGAAAAAATTTCTGTTCCGTCTCCAGTTTACCAAATTCAACCTAAAATTTGAAAAAATGACCAAAATTTTGTTCATGTAATAGTGAGTGTTAAAAAGAGAGCAAAAAAGTGGACAAAGCGGCAAGCGACCCCCTTTTTTATCCTGGCTACGCCCCTGTAGGCATGTGTATGTATAGGTGCAGTGTGCACCTTTTAATTGCTTAATGTGCAGTCGAATTTTTTTCTCCGTGAATTTGAGCAGAAGGGTGTTAGCTCCCTTGGTCTTTTGTAGCCCGCACCGAAAAAATCTCTGAAACGTCTCGAATAACCAAATTTAAATTTAGAAATTCAAAAAGTTTCTTTGGTGTTTTGAGCTTCAGTCTAAAAATAAAATTTGCGTTGTTTTTGAACGAAATATGCTAATATGTGTCGCTTTTGGCGTTAAAAGTGCAATAATTAGGTTTTTCTGGGTACGCGTCTGGCGATAACCATGTATAAAACGTAAACTAGCAAATTTACGATTTGCTCACCGATCTGAAATTTTGCTCACTGAAATTGAAATTTTGCTCAATTTTGCTCACGATTTTTTTTGAAAAAACCCTGACCTAAAGGTAAAGCAACACAAGAAGTCATCAGAGTTGACGCGTGAACAAACAAAGTCTATCATGAACACTGCTATTCCTCAAATTGATGAGAAAGTCATTACAACATATACAAAGCAGGGGTCTGGGGGCTACCGTCTCCAGAAGCCAGCGAATTTTTGTTTTTTGAGAAAAAATTGTTGCATTGCGGCCGGCACTTTTCGACATCTAGCTGCTGCACCCCCCCTTTCGACCAAAAGGGGGGGGGTGCACACCCCCTGCACCGCCCCCCCCCCGTGGAACCGCCTTTGATGGTAACATCAGGTTTTCATTTGATTCAGTATTTTTGACTAAATCTAATTTTGCGCAAAAAATTTCATGTAAAGTTTAATTTTTGAACAAAGTTTGATTTCAAGCTTATATACATCCTACAAACTTCTAACGTAGCCTATTGGGGAGCTAGAGACAGCTATTTTGGGAGCTAGAGATCAGGTTGGGGTGGGGGCATGGCTGACGATGGGGGTTTCATATTTTTATAAAAAGATGGGGTAGGAAGCGAATTAGAATCAAAAATAATTCCCCCCCCCCCCGCTTCATTCTCGCGGGCACCGCTTCGAACGTAATAAGCGCAAAAATCTGTTTTTAATGCTTTTAAATACGGAAAAAAAGGGTCGATTTTTGAAGAATTATTGTGAGTCACATAAGTGTCGGAGAAACGGTTTTTTTAGTCCATACTGCAGCCTAAGAGTTGTAGAAGACGATGAAATTTAGTTTATACTTACTGCTAATAGAACAACCGAAAAAAGTGATAGGGTTTTTTCCATACGTGGGCAGCTACAGAATTCTGGGCGGGGGGTGAGCCACCGGGGGGGAAGGGGGTGCGGAGCAACTTTTCCGGCTATTTTTGCTTCGTGAGCCACCAATTCCGCTGCGTGAGCCACTAATTTTTGCTTCGTGAGCTACCTTCAAAACATTCTGGGGGGGGGGTGACGGACCTGTCTGGGGGGGGGGGGGGGTTGAGAATGCCTTATGGGGGGGGGGGGGGGGGGATTACCCCCCCACGCCCATGTATGGTTTTTCCCCGCATTAGGGCTTTTTTTCCCGCATAGGGTTTTTTCCCCGCAGGTTTCGAGGCTTATTAATCAGAAACGTGAGTAGTTAGAATCCATTTTATTAGTGCAACAGTTAGGCGAAAGATGGCCGTTGTACCAGCCGCGAGCATTAATGGATCCGATTTATGTGGAGCACAGGGCGACCCGAAAAATTGAAAATAGGGTTTTTTCCCCGCACCACTATATATACTCTTTCAGTGATAGCAGCAGGTTTTTCTTAGATGAAGTATTTTTGCATAAATCCAACTTTGCGATAAAAGTTCATGTAAAGGTTATTTTCTGGACAAAGTTTGATTTCCAGCTAGAACTTTACATCCTATAAACTTCTAACCAAACGTATTCGAAAGAGCGTTCAATTTTGACCCCACCGCCCTAGGTTTGGGGGATATATGGGGACTTCGGATCATTAGTCGAAAAAAATGCAGTTTTTCCGACTTATTCCACCCCTAAGGGTTTTAACACCATTATCTTCACCTTAGATTTTTATTAAAACGGGCGACAGCTACGTTGGGGGCTAGAGATCGGATTGGGGGCTTGGCTGACGATGGGGGTTCTATATTTTTATTAAAAGATGGGGTAGGAAGCGATTAATGGGCAAAAATAATTTTTACCCTTCTGCCGAACCTAACTGGGCCAGTAGCGTACCCAAGATTTCGCGGCGGGGGGGCCTGAACTGATGGTCGTCGACCGGGGGGGGGGGGGGTATAAAACGTTCACACAATCTAACAGGCAAAAAACAATTCTAAGCAGCACTTGTCGTAAAAACAGAGTGGTTGCAGGGGTCTGGGGGCGGCTGCCCCCAGGATGAAAGTTTAGAGAAATTGTTATTTTTAGGCAAATTTGGTACATTGGAGACGTATCGGAAAGTTTTTTCGGCCGGGCAATAAGAACTAAATGGGGGAGACAACCTTGTTTAAAAATTTGCTTGAAAGCGAACAACCCCAGCGAGATGACACCGCAAAGCGAAGGCAGCCTCCGGAAAATTTTTTTCGATTACGTCTATTTTTGTTATGCGGCTTCATAAAAATTTCCTTTGCTCTGGGCAAAAAGGGGATTTCCCTTTATATCCCCTTCACTGTCCGCCCTCTTGCCTCCGCTCACGAGCGTTTAAGGACAGCCCTTGCATCCAACTTGAAATGAAAAATAACTTTGGTTTGGTCATACTTGGTCGATTGTGATAATTTGACATTCATCGTGTTCAGTAGATAGAATTTTTGACAAAGTGGATTTTTTTGGTAAAATTGATAATATTTCGAACTTTTAACTTATTTAGATAAAAAAAGCACCAAAAATTGACCCATGGGGACTAACAAACCTGAAAATTAAGTTGTATACAGGAAAAAATTGAAGAAAAATCATGGGTGACAAGGGCTGTTCTTAGACGTTCGTCCTGCTCCGCTACCCACCTTCACGGTTTTTGATTATAAGCCATACAAGATAATATATAACTAGATAGTCTGAATTTTCCAATTATAGTTGTCAACATTATCATTATTAATTTATACACAATAGCAGATATAAGTCATGTACATTATAGCAGTAATGAAATAGGGCAAATGCCCCTCGAAAGGAAATATTTGGGGAATTTTTTTTAATTCTAGTGTAATTTTGGTCAATTGGGTACTTGCCGGAAAATTTTTTTCAGCGGTGTCAGAAAAGCAAAGGGAAGACGACAGAAAAAAGTGAAAAGGGGCGGCTGAAATCGCGAAGGGGGGGCTAAAATCGGTGAAGGGGCTGTCACGGATAAAAGTGTCCCCCCTAAAAATCGTCTCCGGACACTTTTAACTAATTAAAAGCGTCCCCCGAACACTTTGTTATGAACTCGATAACAGCGCCCACCCGGACACTAGGATTATCTGCATAAAAGCGCCCCCCTTTGGATGAATGTGTCCCCCTATAGGACACTTTTATCTGGAATAAAGTGTTGTCCCCCCGTACACTTTTATCTGGACTGAAGTGTCCCCCGGAGAGTTTTATCCTGGATAAAAGTGTATTCCTTCGGACAATTTTATCTAGATAATGTCTCCCCGCCACCTGACAAAATTGCCGTTGATGGTTCAGGTTCAGCTTTAGGTTTAACGTATGGTTCAGGTGCAGTTTGGTTTGGTTTGTTTTCTGGTTCAGTTTGTTATGTGTGCATCCTGAACCTGAACCAAAAATTCTAACCTGAACCAGAAGTCGCACCTGAACCATAAATTGAACCTCGACCTGAACCAGGAGCTAAACCTGAACCATTAACGGCAATTTCATAGAGGGGACACTTTGATCAAAATAAAATATTCCCGGGGGGACACTTTT
>JASANF010020857.1:0-76379 GCA_030248245.1 Trissonchulus sp. WLG1_4 | reverse complement strand
ACAATTGTAAGCATAAAATGGATTAAATTTGATATTTTTCAATGACAATTGTTAAAATTGTAACAATTGTAATCCAAAATAATTCACAATTGGATTTATATATGCACATTTTATAAGCCAATCCTACAATTGTTACAATTGTAACAGTTGTAACGCTTGTGATATCTTACAATTGTAATAATTGTGAAGCTTGTGAAATTTCACAATTGTTACAATTGTAAGATTTATAATATTGAGCAACCGGGCCCAGAAGTGATTGTTTAGGTTAACATCGTCTTTGTCAAAAAATGAATAGTCTAACTTTTTCCAATAAATCAAAACAATCAAATAATGCATTTCTCCAGTTTTTTAGCTTACCTTATGGAAAGTTTTGGTTTATCGATAGGCGCCGACGTGACGACTACTATTTCTTCAGACTGGTGAAGAATGTCTCCGTTAAATCCGAACAACAGCAATCGCAAATAGTGCGTCACGGATGGTTTTACATCCTCCAGTGTATAGCTACACTTCTCTGGCTCAATGAGGACTTCGTGGTTCTAAAAAAACACTTTGAAAAAGCATCTGCAATCCAAAAAACAACTCCACTCACTTTGCTAACCAAAACAATTCGTAGACTTATAGTAAACTAGCTAAATTCGATACTTATACGAGTTAATGATTCGAAGATCGATAACATAGCAGCTAGACTGAGTTATATACCAAGAAGGAAGACTGTCATAACAAATACTCTTGTCCATTATGTGCTCTTAATGTCACTATAATAATGATAACGTGCTCTTGATGTCAAGACTCAAGATATGCATGCTATCGACTGTGTCTGTATATACTCTTGGTATTAAGATAACGATTACGTTCTCTCGATGTCTATATTGTTGTGTGCTCTTGACTATTTGACAGCAAACGTGCCATATTTATTTTTGTCTTGTCTAAATTATGATTTCTGATATTTTATACTGCCAATCTGTTGTTAAGCTGGTATGAACATCAATAATCTTGGTATAACACAAAAAAACAAAATTTTGTCAGCTGTGAATATTAAAAAAGCTATTAATCATATCTGCTTAAACCTACCCCGCTATAAATTAATAAGTTAGGGCCTTACATTTGGTTCAGCGTCACTGCTCCAAACGAGAGCGAAGTGAGAGACCTCTTTGGTGATGGCTTTTGGCAAACTCGGCCAATTCAGCTTCAAAAGTGTGCCTTTGTTTTCGCTGACTTGGACTGGCAAAAAACTACTTTCGCCAGCACCACTGCAACCGCGTTTAAAGTAGCTGAAACATAAGCTTAACGGGTTTTAGCAGTCTTAATTAAACTCGTTGGTAATTTAGTTACTTATTCTCGTCCTAATGATGATAGCGTTTTGGCTGAAATTTGACAAATATACTTTCTCTTGTGTTTCGCTGATGATAGAGTTTGCAACGGGTCGAAATTTCATAACCTGATACTGACCCGACCCGACCAGAGATAATTTTTAACCCACCCGACCCGACCCGACCCGACATTCTAATAAAGCTACTAGTTGGCTAGAACCGCACGTGACCTTAGTCTCCTGCTCATAAGATTTCCTGCCAGCCCTTAATCTAATAGTCAAGCTGTAGCGAGTACATTAGCTTGAAATTATGGTCAAAATGGAAAAGTTTAATGTAAAAATCGAGGATTTATACATAAATTTTTGACCCGAACTGACAGGCACAACCAGCGGGTTAGAAAATCTTAACTTGACCCGAACCCACCAACCCTACCCGATTGCGAACTCCAGCTAGTGATAGGTCATAGGTCATAGACTCAACATATTATATTTGAGAAAATGGTGTTGTATTATATCTATACTTTGATCAACGTTAGGGGCGCAATAATTATCTTGTTTTATTTGCATCTAAACTTACTAACACAAACAAACCGGTTTCTTGTTTCTAACCATCATACATGTACATTGGGTCTCAGCCTGCGTTTCGAAACTTCAGGAGGATTTGTCTAAATCTTTCGGGGACTTGAACTCATAACTACGCAAAAATTTCCTATTTTTGCTGAAAATTCAACATAATCAATATCTAATATTTATAGCAATTTTTTCGCTTTTTGCTCATTTGTGAAGCATTTTACAGCAATCGGGGGCAAATTTTGAGTCTTCGGACACCTTCTCTTGAGCACCATTGAGGAGGGCTTGTCCCGGAATTTCAAATATGTTACCCCCAAGAATCCCCCCTGTAAATCTGTGCTAACCGTTCAATTTCATGTCCAGTGAATACTTCCAACGTTTCCGACAAGGCGGAATTGTCATACTGCTTGTCACCACTGATGGCTTCTAGTTCAACTCGGTACATTCTAAAACATGAGTCGGAGGTCAAGAAAACTAAGGTCAAAGGTCAATTTCATATGATTTGTACAGTAACGACCAAAATTACCTGCTACAAACTGCGGAGTCACAGCGGAGTCGGAGTCACTTGAATTCGGAGTGAAAGTAGAGAGTTGTATATACTTTGACTCCAGAGTCAAGTAACTCCGACTCCGCTCCGACATCGGAGTCAGTAGCAAGTAAGTTTGGTCGGTATTGTAGCTGTAGGTATCGAATGAAGTTTTCAACTGATCTGTCATCTGAGTATTAAGTTTCGGAAAAAGTGCAAAAGTTTCTGTTATTTGAATTTTAAAAAAGCTAAAACAATACTGACGATGTGTAATGGTGCATTAACTATAATCTATTAATGTGTTAAATTACCTTACTAAATTTCAACATATTCTTATTGGCGAATAATATACAGTATGTACCTGTGCGGTTGAGCTTTGAGTGTGTGGCTGCTGTATTGAGGTCCCACCGTTATTTGCTTCGAGTCATTCACGTAAATCTAAAATATTAATAGTATTTGCCCCATTAAAATTTAAAAAGCTTTTGCTCCATAGTAATCAGTATTTATGATTATCATTACCAATGGTTCACAGTAATGGACTAATTAACTACTTAATTAATTGGCTACTAGTAATCAATTTATTCCAACGTGTGTGAATTACAATTTTGTGTCAAATTTAGAAACTGAAACTTTACGTACACCGGTTCAACAGATTATATATTGCAGTTAGCAAATCGACTACTAAAATCTAAACTTGTCCTATAGCCGTATATCCATTCAGCGGACAACATTGTGAAAGGATCACGCCATCAATAGTAGATAAGATCTAAATGTGGACGAGTATGAACCGGGCTATATAATTTTCATATAAACTAACATTATAGCCTTCCACCGTGACTCCATGGGTCTGTGGCACACCCCAAGACACGGTGAAATTGTGGAGTTCCAGGTGACTAAGCCAAAGGCAGGGGGTGGGCAAGGAGGCGGGGATGTTCACCTGGACTGGGGCAGATACCGCCATGGCACTTGTCAGGCTGATGGCACTCACTTTGGCAATAATCCCGCAGCTGAAAATAAAACCATAACTTTCACTCAAATCTAAAGGCACAAAAAAGGCTGCGCCACTTCCTCATTTCAGTGCCATGACATTCTGTGACTACTTGCTGTTCTCTTGATAGTCAAAATCTATTTTTTTCGTAACGAGATCACATGCTTCGTTTTCTCAAATGGTGCAACTATTTTTTGTCAGACTGTAGTTGGTGTTGAAAGAAAAGTGAGATCCAAATTTGAAAGAATTGAAAGAATGAAAGAAATAGAGGCGCCGGGAATCCAACCCGGGTCGATCGCGCCGGCATGAAGAATGCTAACTGCTACACCACAGTTCCCCAAGTCCCATAGATGTGTCCTAGTTCGAATTTACATTGGAACCTTGAAACCGGATTGGCGGATTTTTTGAAAAACGTGTCACTAAGATATATTTTCCACTTTGGTCTCACAAAACGTCGCACAAAAATACTAAACAAGAAATACACTTTTGGAAGCCTTTTCATCACTGACTGATACCTGAATTTTAATTTTGAAACTGGCTTGTTTTTGTGAACTCAGCTAATCTGTTTAACCGACAACTGCTCATTAGTTTTTGAACTAATCCACATATTTTGCTTAAACTAATCCACGTAATCCGCCTAAAGCCCGGTTCATACTTGTCCTTGTCCTTACCCCTATCGTTTTATCCTTCAGCAAATCCAAGAAACTTACTTTGCCAAATAGGTAAGCCAGTTTTTAGTACGAACATAGACAAGGTAATTTCCAAATTTCCAGACCGTATGCAAAAAATTAAGCCGAAACGCTGCAGCCCGGCAGCCGTGTCGTCACAGCAGACAACTGACACCAAAAGGTAAACGTTTATATTTGTACATCCCGCGATGTGTATTTATCACAGCTAATTTTTGAGATTCCTTATCGAGTTTTTAGTACAAACATAGACAAGGTAATTTCCAGACCGTATGCAAAAAATTAAGCCGAAACGCTGCAGCCCTGTCGTCACAACAGAAGACCAAAATTTGTCCTTGTCCCTGTCCCTGTGTCCTTAAGGACAAACATAAATCGGGATTAACTAACCACAAACTGCTGGAGTTCTTTTAACTCACGCCAATCTAGTCACTCTGAACGATGTTCCCTGACAATCGGCGGGCGCCCTGAGTTCTTGCCCGGTCCGATCATCGTCTGCTGTCCAACTGACCACGAAATGACTCAGATCAGTGTTGTTTGGATCACCGAATGTCCATTCCGCGTATACTTTATGATCCATGGAGCCTGGGATTTTTGAGGCCCTGATTGAGAGGCAAGGAAATGCTGCTAAAGCAAAACTGAGCTTTGATGTTCGATGCATGATAAGTTACAAGACCAACAAGACAACAAGACAAGACCTACCTTCATTGATTTAGTTCAAAATGTTGACATTTTTAGTGCAAATTGTATATACAATAAAATAACTATAGAATGACAAAACAAAGAAAAACAACCAAAAAAACTGCAGGCCAGAAACAAAAAAGCTGATCTTATGAAATATTAGTGGCAGACTGGCAGGATTAATCATTGATTTTGCCAACTGAACGAACATACTAATCATAATTGGAATACATACTACTACTCTACTACTAATTAACTTTTTTGGATTACCTAAATTCTTCATAACCTAAATTCTTCAACATCAACATCAATAAAGAACTAGCTAAATCACCATTATTAATGATATGTCTCAAACTGAGACAATTTGAATGAATGCACTCCAGCGGCTGATCGGTTGATTTCACAGTCTAAAACAATAAAAGACTACGCGCAGTTACTACGTGGTGTAAATATTAACTCATTTAAAAGAAAACACTTTTTTCTCATTACTTCAAGCTCAGGATTATGGTGATTTCATGTGACGGGGTTAAACCAGCAAACTAGCCTTTTGTCCAAACTTGCGCTAAACTATGTTCTGCGGCTTCAAGAATTTCAAAAAAGTAAAGTGATTGACTTTATACACAAAAACAAAAAACTAAGTCTAAGAGGCAAAACAGGTGGCTTGATGTTTGTAACTACTCGCTGTACTCTTGATGCTTAGATTTTGTTCTTTTCGTAAAGAAATCGCGTGGTTCTTTTTGTCTCAGGGTCCGGCATTTTTTGGTGAGACTTCAGTTCACAAATGAAACTAACGCCTACCTTCAAATTCCCACTATTGATCACCGCCGCATCGATCACAATCGATTTAATCGATCCCAGTCTAGATCGATCCAGAGTTATCTGCTGAATTGTGGGATTTAGCTGTTTATAAGGCTGACCATCAGCCACCAGCGTATAGTGTTGCAGTGACCAGACGCAGTGTCGAATGTCGCGGGGGTCGGCGGGGTTCACGGTTCGATACCAGGTGACTGGTTTTTGCCAGACGAGCGTTATTTCGGTCGGAGTATAGGCTAAAATGAAACGATTTTTTCGAGTCCAGTTGATTTCCCAATATTTCGAAAGAACGAAGGAAATGGAGGCGCCATAGATCAAACCTGGGTCGCTTGAGTCGACGTCGAGAATGCTAACCACTACACCACAGCCCTCAAGTCTCGTGGCCCTATTTCTAATTTACAACTGAGGTAACTTGTACGAAACGGTAAGGGTAACTCTTGGGGCCGATTCCTAAAATGGATTAAACGGATTAGATTAAAATTTGTATGCCTAATAACTTGTCTCAATATTGAGGTAGACTTACAAAATTCTGTGCACAAGCGGGAGGTGCTACAATTAGTTGCCATCGCAAATTTCGTATGAATTGATAAACGATATCATGGGTTATTAGCAAAACAATTTTTACTCTAATAAGTTTAATCCAATTTAAGAATTGGCCCTTGTACATAAAGTCCGGCTGATTCAACTATGATAGCTTAAGCCGTTCAGCTACAGTTACGGCGGCTAGCGAGCAACCGCACTGATTAACCACCCCCTCAAGGAAAGTTTTAAAAGCACTTTTTCACACAAAGCTGCAGCACCCATAACTAACTCTCTGGGAAAAGACTGTTGATTAAATTTGCAATCCTTCTACTAAAGTCTGACAAAAATAGTTGCACCACTTGAGAAAACGAAACATTTTTTGGTTACGAAAAGAATATATTTTGACTATTAAGAGCACAACAAGTAGTCGCAAAAATCATGCCACTAAAATAAGTGGCGCATCTATTTTTGTCAGACTTTAGTTACTGAACCCAAGAATAAAACTTTGTTAAATAGAAAATTATATACCTTTCAACATAAGCGCGAATGGTTCTAAATCAGGGGCGGTCCAAACCAGCAGTGGTTCATTCGAAAGTAGAATATTTTGATATTTATCATCAATAAACTGTTCGCAGTCCAAATACAGTTTGGCCTTAATATTGGCTTCGACAGTGATTCGATAAAGCGAGCCGGGAACTAGGTTCTCAATGGTGAATTTTGATTGGCTAGTGGAGAGCTCGGTTTGATTGGACAGCTTTGCACTTTGACCTCTTGACCTTTGCTGACCTTCCGATATTTCGATCCAGCGAACTATTTGACCCTGAAAATATATACAAAAAATAAAAATTCTGGGATTCAGAAACGCTAATAGGTCCACAATGATTGGTTTTCAGAAACGGCAATAGGTAGTTAGAGAAAACAGTTTTTCGTCATATACAATACAGCTGAAAATTAACATCATACGACTCCGGAGTCAGGGTCCCTGACTTCATTTTGCAGCTTCCCTGACTTCATTTTGCAGTCAGTGACTGCAGTAAAACTATTGATCTCACAGGTCCAATTTATTTTCGGTAGTTTTGATATTTATTAACTGACTCGGGAGTCAAAGTCAGTGACTTCGGAATCAGCATCACAGTAGTCATATTGAATTTATAAACAATATCATGAGTTATATAACAAGTTTTAAACTAACTCGTTTAATCCAATCTAAAAATCTGTAAGGGCCAATTTCTAAACTGGATTAAATGGATTAGATGAAACTTTGTTTTGACGATAACTCACGACTCTGGCTATGAATTTACATAAAATTTATGAACCTGTTTCAACGTTGAGAATAGTTATTAGCCATCTCAATCTAATCCGTTAAATCCATTTTGGTAATTGATCCCAACCGCTGCAAACAAATTTTGATCTAATCTGTAAAGTAGTTATATATCTCAATCTAATCCGTTTAATCCCTCTTAGGGTCTCAACATCTACAAACAAATTCTAATCTAATCCGTTTAATTCATTTTAATCCAACACCTGCCTCAAATTGGTTCAGCCCGAACACACAAGCGGGTTCCCAGGCAATGGTCATCTGAGTGGCCGATCGAGACAGAACGGTGGTGGAGTCAGCCGCTCGCGAGCCACAGGTGGTCGCCACGAGGGAACATTGAGGAACCCAGAGGTCGATCTCAGTTAGACCAGTCTGTAGAAGACCAGGCAGGGCACTGCTGTGGTCTCGGTGGGTTAGGTTTAGGTATTCCTGAAACATTTGTTTTTTTATGAAAAATCTTTAAAATAATTTATTTCGTGGCGGTTTTGCTGTATTTTATGATGCGAGGCAAATCAAGACACAACTGAACTGTTCAGGGTGCAGACGCAATATTTATACGCAGAAATTCAAATTTGCGTATCAATTAGATGCAAAGTTCACGTGCGTACAAGACTGAAGTAGAGAGGGTTTAGTTGTAAAAAAATTATTCGTATTTCAGACTTTCTCTGCCTGAAACCTTAACCATAACGTGTTGACACGCATCAATTCTAAAATTGGTGATTTTGACAAGAATCACGTTTGTAACTTTTATGCTTTCATGCTTTCGTTTACTTCGTAACGCTCATAAAGTATCTGACATCATCCATGGTTTAATTATCTTTTGCACTAAGCATATGTAACTGACGAACTATATTCGGACCGCAGTGCATAGAATATCGATTGATCAAATCACTATTCTCAATCTAGTCCTGTGCCATATTAGCGCTTTCTTTGCCCTATTTGAACACATTACAAGAAAAAACCCAAACCGAACCCATATTTCGGTAGCATAAAAAAGTTATAACTGATTCTAAAAACAGTTTAAAAAACTGATCTGAACCCAAAAAATAAATATTAACCTGCGTAATGGCCGTGAGCGTAATGAGATATTCGGTGCCCTCGCGCATTTTTTTCAACACTCCCCGGCAAGCGGTCGCCAGTAAGTCGAGTCGAGCCGATTGCACGCTTAAATAGTCGGTCTGCTGAGCTTCGAGACGGTAACCTATAAAAAACTGGGTTGGGATCAATATTTTTAGGACATTTTAGGACAATACGAGTTGAGACTGACTAAACGGTTTAAAAATTGTGCTAACTCGACTGCTAAAATAGGAGCTAAACTTTTCGCTCGCCACTTTGTTAAGTTGGACTGAAATTAATTGGAAGCTTGACCCATGTAAAGAACTTATTAAAACTTTTCAATACTCGTGTAAACTCATACATAAACCATAAATGTTTATTCTCTGAACCTATTAAGATCAATTAAAAATTCAAATTAATATAGAATAGAAATAAAACCAAGGAGTAGGATTGGAAGAATAATGACACTCCCCTTCCTTAGGTAGCCTGTTGCGTAGTCTGTATAGTTTTGCGTCGCACAGTATACAAACATAACCAACCAGCCGTTGGCGAAAAGTGTCATACTCTTCCCTATTATGTACTCTTGCTATTACACACCGACAATTTGCCCATCTGGGTCCACGGGCGGAACCCAGTGGAGTTCCAGAGCAGTGCAACAACTGTCGAACACGTGCAGGTTGGAAGGCTTGTCGGGGGGCGTCAGTGTGCTGAAGATGAGCTCGGGTCCAGCGGTGTAAATGAAGCTGGTACCGGGGATGTCTGAAAACAGAATAACCTAGCTGGTTCATCGATCTTAGCAAGAGTATATAATAGAATTAGAGTACATAAAGCAAGAGTACAGAATATCTTATTATGTATGTGTTCTTAAAATTAGGTAACCTATGTGGTTTATGGGGTCTGCGTCTAACTTTGATCGATCTTCTTGAGAAATCACCTTAAGCCCGGTTCATCCTTGTCCTTATGTTGGGTATTGCAATTTTATTGAACAGGCCATCTATATGTATACAAAAGTAGTAACTGAATAGAATCTATCTCAAGATGCATACATATCATCTCTTCCCCCCCATGAGGAATGAAAAATATGAGTGAAGTTAGTAAGCAAGTAGCAAGTATTTTTTAATCCTTTTTTCCATATTTTTCTCTTTCGTATTCTGCTGGGGAAAGAATCCTGCGGGCTCGACGGATTCTTTGCGGATAGCGGCGGAACAAAGACTCCGCACTTGTTGGACGCTCAGAAGCAACGGAATTCATAGGAGGGGCATCAAAGTCTAGATCATTACGATTTCGAGTGCCAGCGGCACGAAAATTCCAAAAATCGTCAGAAGTGTTAGTGAGGCTCGGTTCGGATTTTCTGCCGCGCAACTGGGTAAAATGTCTGCGATAATTTTTTCCATCAGTACCAGTGACCCCATACAGATACTTTCCAAGACAATCTATAATCTGTCCTGCCTCCCATTTCGTTGCACTATTTTGATAACTCCGGTACCAGACAGCTTGTCCTTTCTTAAATTTTTCTGTATTATTTTTAAATTCGAAAACATTAGTGGCTTTTACTCCGTCATGTAACAGATGCAGGCGAGTTTTAATTTCTTTTCCAAAAATTAGATTTGAAGGTGTCTGCTTGGTGGTCGAATGAGGGATAGATCGATAACTTAGTAAAAACTGCTGCAGACGCTTGTTAAGACATGGTTCTGCGCTGGCTTTCATTGCACGCTTAAACGTTCCTACAAACCGCTCAACTTCACCATTTGAGCTAGGATGGTAAGGGGGCGTGAAAAGATGGCTGACACCATTTTGTGCACAAAATTTTCCAAAATCAGCTGATGCAAAGACTGAACCATTGTCGGTAACAATGGTAGTAGGTAAGCCGAATCGCGCAAAAACAGACCGAATGCAATCAATTGTTATGGTTGCCGTAGCAGATCGGATTCGGAAAACTTCGGGCCACTTCGAACAAGCATCCACCATGAGCAACCACATGGATCCTAAGAAAGGGCCAGCAAAATCAACATGTACTCTGGACCAGGGAACGTTTGCAGGAGGCCACGAGTTTCCGGTAGATTGCTTTGGCATTGATCTTTGCTGTTGGCAGGGGAAACATCGATGCACCAAAATTTCGATATCGGAATCTATTTTCGGCCACCAAAATAATTGACGGGCCATGTTCTTCATCCTAACTATTCCTGGGTGAGCAGTGTGTAATTCTTCTAGGAAATTTCGTCTGAAAATTTGTGGAACTACCAGTCTTGTGTTCCAAAACAAACACTCGTTCTCGACAGACAAATCAGCTTTTCGTTGAAAATAAGGTTGCAAATGCTGAAACGCGACACTTAATTTACTTGGCCAAGCATTTTGTACCCAATACATAACTTTACTAATGCTCACATCGTCTTTGGAAGCTTGCCTTATCAGTTTTGCGTCCATTGGTAGATTTTCCATCTGCAAAGCATATAAGTCATTCACTTCTTCAATGGAATCATCTACAACTTCCGATTCTGTGTTAGACAGCGGTAGACGCGAAAAACAGTCAGCATTCGCATGGCATTCGGAGCGCTTAAATTCAATATCGTACATATAACCGGAAAGAATAATAGACCATCTTTGTAGCCTGTTAGCTGCATGCGTAGATATTCCAGTTTTTGATCCAAAAATTGTCAGTAACGGTTTGTGATCTGTCACTAGAATAAACTTTTTACCAAATAGGTAAGGGTAAAACTTCTTGACACCATAAATGATGCTGTAGGCTTCTTTTTCAATTTGAGAGTAATTTTTTTCTGCAGAAGATAATGTTTTCGAGGCAGCGGCAATCATTTTTTCGCAACCATCAGACAGTCTATGTGATAAAACAGCACCAATGCCAACGTTTGATGCGTCACAAGACAGTACCAAAGGCAAATCGGGATTATAGTGCGTCAGAACGGTGGGAGAAGACAAAAGTTTTTTTAGTTTCTGGACAGCAGATTTTTGGTCCAACCCCCACTGCCATGGAACATCTTTTTTCAACAATTTTGTTAGCGGAAAAACAGTATTCGATAAGTTTGGGAGGAATTTGGCATAGTACGTAATCATGCCTAGAAAACTTTTCAACTGCGAAACATTGCTAGGATCAGGCATATCAAGAATCGCTTGTATTTTGCTTTGAATTGGTTTGATTCCAGCATTGCTGATAATATGCCCCAGAAAATTAATTGAGTCCTGCATGAACTTGCATTTTGAACGACCAAGGCGACCCTTGTTTTTGCGAAAACGACTAAAAACTTCGCGCAAATTCAATAAATGCTCTTCGTCATTTTTTCCTGTGACCACAATGTCGTCTAGAAACCAATACGCACCGTTGCAGCCAGCCAATAATTGATCCATTCGACGTTGAAACAGTGATGGAGCTGAAGCAACTCCAAACGGAAGTCGTTTATACTTTAGCAGTCCTTTAGGAGTATTGATGACACACATATTTTGACTTTCAGGATCCAAGCAAAATTGATTATACGCTCGCGACATATCTAACTTTGTAAATTTCTGACCTTTGTAAAATTCACGAAATACATCTTCAATCCTGGGCAGTGGATACTTATCCACCTCCAAATGAGGATTTATTGTGACCTTGAAGTCTGCGCATACACGAACCGAGCCATCCGGTTTGCGGACCGGAACTATAGGGGCAGCCCACTCTGCGTAATCAATGGGCTCCAAAATTCCATCTTCAATATCCCTTTCTAGAGATTTTTCGACGCCTTCCCTCAACGCGAACGGAATCGGTCGCGGGGGAAAGAACTTTGGGATGGCTCCTTTTTTAAGCCGGATGTGAGCTCCCGGCCCCGTTAGTTCACCCAATTTGTCATCAAAAATTTCTTTGAACTCGGTGAGAAGTTCATCTAGTTTATAACTGTGGGACTCTATTAAACCAATCTGTTGCCAATTCACTTTTATGCTCTTGAGCCAGTTACGGCCGAGAAGTGGTGGCCCAAGGGCTTTTGCAACTATGACAGGCATATTTTTCCACAGTTTTTCCTCATAGCCCACAGAAACTTTAGCCAAACCCAGGACAGGAATTTCTTCACCTTTGTAACCCTTTAGTTTCAGACTGACCGGGGACAAAGTTGTGACAGGGAAATTTTTAAACCAAATTGCTGCTGGAATAATTGACAACCCAGCACCAGTATCGACTTGAAAAGTTAACGGTTTGCTGTTAATACGTAACACAGCAGTAATCGGCTCAACATTATGCAAAGAATGGATAAAATATATAGGTTGTTCTGGATTCTGGCTGCCAGAGTGAGAACACTCAGGCTCTGAATCGGAAACATCATCCACAAAATAAGCTTTTCGACCTTTGTAGTTCTGCTTCTGAGACTGCACAGGGGGGCAAAAACGTGAAACTTGCGACTTAGAGTTGCAAGCTGTAGCAATGTGGCCAACTTTATTGCATTTGTGGCAAGTTGCGTTTTTGAACCAACACTGATCAGCCGAGTGATTTTTAAGGCATCTGTAACAGCGTTGCGGATTTTTTTCTTTCTTTTGTCCCGAAATTTTGCTATAATCAGTTTTGTTGATTTCATAGTGTTTATTGTGCAGTTCTTTGGCATTTTTTTCTGCTAATTCCATTCCCTGTGCCAGTTCAAATGCCCTTTGAAGACAAAGATCCTGCTCGCCCAGCAGGCGCTTTTGCATGCCTTCATGCAACAAACCACACACAAAACGGTCCCTCAGAGCATCACTGAGATGTTCGCCAAAACCACAGTTTGTAGCCAGCTTTCTCAATGCAGCAAGAAACTCACAAACAGACTCCGCTTCTCCTTGATTCCGTTTGTGAAAGCGAAAGCGTTCGGCAATTATCAAAGGTTTTGGCTCAAAATGACGCTGTAGCGTTTGCGTAAGAGTCTCAAGTTCTAAATCAGCTGGCCTATCAGGTGACGTCAAATCTTTGAGCAAACCATAAGTAGACGCGCCAATTGTAGTTAAAAAGACGGCACGCTGCTTGTTGGGGTCTGCAATGTCATTGGCCAGAAAAAATTGGTCCACTCTTTCCATATAAGATGACCATTGTTCCTCCTGTGGATTGAAAGCATCCAATGTGCCAATATGCGCCATAGGTAAGTCACACAACTGCGCCAAATGTTGGGTATTGCAATTTTATTGAACAGGCCATCTATATGTATACAAAAGTAGTAACTGAATAGAATCTATCTCAAGATGCATACATATCACCTTAAAAATCTAGCGGTATGGTCAATAAAGATACTGAAGGATACATAACTTTTTGGATAAACCTTAGTTTGTTTCATGTGTAAAACTGCCACATTTAGGACAAACTATTTTTTTACTTGCCTTGAGACAAAACGACAGGGACAACTGTGACACTTAAAAAATATTTAAAAAATGTTTAAAAAATTAATAACCCTACCATGTACATCCCTTCTTCCTTGAATCACCACAGTGTAGCTTGTTGCTGAGCAAAGATCCGTTAAATTTATTGATTTATCTGTAAAAAATACAATAAAACATCAAAAGGTATTCATTATTAATCTGCTGAAACGAGGAAGGTTCTACATATGTACCAGTTCTGAAAACAACGGGTCCTCCATATATTTTATAATAATAGTTGCTCTTCCTATATTGCTCAAAACCAAACTTACTATATGTTAGCTCGCTATATACGTGCGAATTGGGATCGTCCGTTTGATAAATAGTCACATGGAAATAGTCGGGAGCAGCATAGTGCTCAGAGTCTAGCTTGTCTAAAAAACAAATTATAACAAATGGGTGCAACAAGCGTAATTGCCGCAATTTGGAACTAAATTTCGACAAAAATGTTGAACGTTGAGACAAAACAAAACGTGATTTAGTTGCAAAACAGCATAAACTTCAGCCATCAGGGCCCGATTTATCGAAACAAAATGTTCGTCGTTGAAAATGTTCGTCGTTGAAAAAGCAAATGTTCGTCGTTAAAAAACAAATGTTCGTTGTTGAAAAACAAATGGTCGTCGTTGAAAAACAAATGGTCGTCGTTGAAAGTTCGTCGTTGAAATTGGTCGTCGTTGAAAAATTTTTCAACGAGGAGCTCTGGTTTTTTAGAACATTATTAGGTTCTTAAAGACAAAAGCTCGTCATTAAAAAATTTTTCAACGACGAACATTTCAACGGAGCTCAAGACATCCGTTGAAATGTTCGCCGTTGAAAATTTTTCAACGACGAACATTTGTTTTTCAACGACGAACATTTGTTTTTCACCGAAGAACATTTGTTTTTCAACGACGAACATTTGTTTTTCAACGACGAACATTTGTTTTTTCAATGACGAACATTTTCAACGACGAACATTTGTTTTTTAACGACGAACATTGGTCCTATAATTACGTGTTATGTTCGTCGTTGAAAATGTTTCGATCAATCCAAAATTTTCAACGACGAGCATTTTCAACGACGAACATTTTTAACGACGGACATTTTGCTTCGATAAATCGGGCCCAGGAATATAATAAGTAGCTGCTAAATCACGCAACCTGTTTCTTCTATTTTTAGTGGTTTTGTTATTTTATTCGTGAGCGGTTAATGCAAAAAATTATTTATACTGGCTGAATTATCATTCTGTTTTCTATTCCAAACCGGTCATGTTTACTACATGCGAATACTTGGGTTTCGAAACAGTAAGGCCAGGTTCATAATTGTGCTTAAGGACAGGGACAAATATTGGTCCGCTTCTGGGAAAATTGACACAAGCGTTTCGGCTAATTTTTTGCATACAATTTGCAAGTGACCCTAACTTTATTCATGCGAAAAGTTGGCTTATATGGCCAGGCAGCTTTCTTGGAATAGTTTGAAGACAAAACGATAGGAACAAGGAAAGGACGAATGTGAACCGGGCCTAACCGGCTAAGAGAGTAAGAGGGTGTCACAAGAGGTGTTTCATTTATTCATTTCGCGTGAAAGAAAAGCACCACTCCTGCTTGCGACAAAATAACCTCTCTGATTTTGCCTTTTAGGTTCTTATCTATCACGTGACAAACGTCCAATCATATTGCCTAGTGCTCATATCATATCAAGACCAATCATACGCTCACCGACACTCCAGCGAATCAAAACGGAATGTCCCGTGACCGTTTCCGCGTAGATAGAACACACTGATCGCGCAAACCCAGTCAACTGGACGCGTAACGGAGGGCCGGGAAGGCACAGGGAATACGGCTCAGCAGAGTCTAAAACAATACGGAGGTATAAACCCAAATGACCTTCCGTTACGGCTCGATTCTCGACCTTCTCGTTACTGATAGCTTTCAGGTACTGCTTGCAACCGATTAGCGGAGATCTACATTCAGCTTCTGGGTAACGAACGATTCCTCAAGCACAAGGACAAAAAAGTAAACTACACTCGAGGCTAGTAGAAAGTTAAAATAAATTAGATTCATTACGTAACCACGTTACAAATGTGGTTTCTTTAGCGATTTATAAATGGAAATTTGAGCAATTTAGAGATAATGTAAGCAATTTAAAAGTAAAGATATTAAGCACACGACATACCATCCTGGCCGACAGGATGTTTGGTGAGAGCAGTGACTTGGAAAGTTACCCAGGAGCCCGGTTGCAAACCGGTCAGATCGGCACTTAGCTGGTCAGGAAGCAAGGGCGCGCCGTAACAGTGTCCATCCACATACAGTTGGTAGCCCTGAAAAGCACTTATTATGGGTGCTGTGATATTGTTCATAATTTTTCCAATTGAAGGTATAACAGTTGTCACGGTATATTTTAGTCACTCTACTTTCTTCGCGAGTACAGTATTAATAGTCCTATGAAAAATTGGAACTGGGGATTGGTTAGAATTTTGGTTGATAAGTAAAAAACACGTGATTACAGTATCATGCCGACATGTGCTAGAATGTTGCGTAACGTACTTTGAACGAAGTAGTCCAAATACCACTCAAAATGATACTCGAGTGCAAAGTTCTTAACAAAATAAAAAGACAAACAGCTACAAAAGTTGGGACCTTTATCCCCAACTGTTTACGAAGAATTGTAGCTCGCTTTGCAAATGACATCAGCAAGACCCACATGAATTCACCCAAACTACATCCAGACACAAACACCCGGGCCTGATTTTTCGAAACAAAGTGCCAATTACCAAAATGGATTAAACGGATTAGATTAAAATTTGTTTTGCCAATAACTTATGATATCGATTAACAAATTTATTTATCATACGAAATTTGCGATAGCAACTGTTTGTACTACCTCCCGCTTGTGCACAAAACTTTACATCGTGTTGAGTAACGGCAAACAAATTTTAATCTAATCCATTTAATCCATTTTAGGAATTAGCCCATAGTTATCCATTGCAATTGTTTCGAAAACTGTCAACGTCGAACGTTTTCAACGAAGTTTGGCGTGAAAACGCACATCAGTCTTAGCCTCTCCAAACTCAATCGCCGGCTGCCAACAGAGAGTGACTCTGCCCTCGGCCATATTCTCGATGGCGACCTGCGGACTGGTGGGAGCGGCGGAGCAGGAGATGGGATAGATCGGCGAGAAATCGCTGGAACACTGACAAATCACTTTGGCCAGGGTCGTCACAGGGTCCACTCGCGCCCAACCCACCACTGTCTGAAACGGAGATATATATACTGTGTCAGTATTGCTATGACAACACTGAGTTCTGATTGGCTGATTCCTTATTTCTTTTGTATGAGCTGCTATTAATGTTACACTAATAGTACACGAGTAGAATACACTTTCAATTGGTTACGTCCCAATCCCAATTCGTTCTTAGCTTGGGGCCATTCCTTTACCGGATTAAAGGGTTAATTATAATCGGACTAAACGGTTTAAAAATTATGCTGAAAAATTCTATTCCAAAATCTCCGGACTAAACGGACTTAACTTTAAGCGCGCTGCTTTTTGATCAGAGCTTCGTAATCACTTTATTGTAAAGGACATACGGCTGTAAGTATGAATCGCCCCCATTACTCACGATAATGAGCACTTCATAAATTTCTCCGGGTATCATATCCTTGATTACACACGAGCACTTCTGCAACTGCTGGTCAGCCGACACTTCTTCGTAAAGTTCATTGTTAACACACACTCTGCAATATGCAAATTGATGCTTTTGTGATATGTATAAATTACCAAGAGTACATGATACAATAGACTATGTCAGAGCATAGTCAGTTCATTATCAGAACCTTTATTACAGTGCTAAATTGCTAATCACTTCTTTAGTAACTTACCTAACAATTCATAATCTACTTAATTCATAACCGACTTAAGGGGGTGGTGTGGCGAAAGCAGTCAATTTTGCGTGACTATAAAACTTTTTCAATGAAAGATAGGTCATTGTTCTTTATATATTCTAAAAATATGTTCCAAGGCAAATATTTTTGCCAAGTTTCAGCAAAATCGATGAAGCATACAGTTAGCAGTGAAATCGCAAATTCGGAAAAATGACGTTTTGAAAACTCGAGAATTTCGTCACAATTAAAAAACTTTTTGTTTAGATTCTTTACACAAAGTAAAAGCACATATGCTCTAGTTTATGCACACAAAGCTTGAGTTGTTGGGGAGTAATGCCTGTCTGAACTGTGAAACTGTGCGTAACCTGTAAAGTACTCACAGCAATCATGATAATTTAGACACTTATTTTGAAATCAAAAGAAAAAGGAACCTTCATTTTTCATTTTATTTATTTGTGGCAAAAAATTGTGCGTCAAAACATTACATGTACTTCACAAGCTGGCCAATCTGATATCTGGCTTGATTTTTTGGACTTTTATGTCTCTATTGTCTGATGTCTGGCTCACAAATGGTGATTGGTTAAAAATATTGGTAGATATTGGTAGTCTAGTGTTTGGCAGTATTTATTTGACACCAGCTGGCATTTCACTAGTTTCTCAGTGAACGTACAATTTCAAAGCAATAAGTTCTCATTTTGCAGCCTATGAGCAAAACTGTTTTGGCGACACT
The DNA here is from genome assembly GCA_030248245.1 of Trissonchulus sp. WLG1_4. Lineage (NCBI taxonomy): Eukaryota > Metazoa > Nematoda > Enoplea > Enoplida > Ironidae > Trissonchulus > Trissonchulus sp. WLG1_4. Next base: position 57,962 of record JASANF010020857.1, on the reverse strand, counting down.
ACCACCTTAATCTATATTTGTAACCTGTGTGCTTGAACAACTTAATCTACCTATAATCTACTTGTTCAGTACTTACGTAATCCATAACCAAATTGAATCCTAAATTTAATCCATGGCCTAAAGCCCGGTTCATACTTGTGCTTGTCCCTCTCGTTTTGTCCCTAAGCGATTTCAGAAAACTACAACCCAAATACGCAAATTTTTTTGCACGACGATATATACTTGATGTCACTTATAAACCTTATACAAAAAAATAGCTCAAACACTTTTGTCAATTTGTCACAGCAGCAGACCAAAATTTGTCCTTGTCCCTGTCCTTGTGTCCTTATGGGCAAGTATGAACCGGGCTTAATCCGCTCCGATGACTTACTGCAGAATACCAAGAGTACATAATAGTGTCTCACTCCATATATATCAAGAGAACAATCATGTACTCTTGATAACACACTCCCCTAACCACCTGTAACTAAGCACAGCATAGTCATTCCGCCCCAGCGTGACCTTAGGCCACAGCACGGTGACCTGTCGTGGCGCAACGGCGGGGGCACAGTCGACGTAGGGCGGGGCGGGGGGTGTACTGGGGCAGAGGACTGTGACGGCGTTAGAGGGGGGGCTGTGTCCGACATCGATACGACTCGTCCGGGCCACACAGCGAAGGGTATATTCCATGCCTGTAAACATACTAGTCGAATTTTTTTGGGGGGGCCTCTGGCTTGTCAAAAAAACAGGGTCAAAATTTTGGGGGGCCCATTTGGTTAAATTTTTTGGGCAATCTACGTTACCGTGATTGCCCACAAATGCCTCGAATTTAGCAAAATGTTGAAACTTTAAAAAAACATTTTGACCAAATTTTGCACAAGTATTGGTGACTCTGGTCCCCGGACCATCGATTTTTGGAAGGCTCTTATCCCCCCCCTCACACACTTATGTCTGTAAATGCAGGACTGAATGTGTTTTATATGTTTATGGATAACCGGAGGTACCTACAATTATTAGGTCAGGTACTACGCAAATAGGAAATAATCAATGAAAACAAAAAACTGAAATAAAATTAGAGGCTGAAATAAGAGATGACCTCAACTAAGCCATCATTCGATAAGAACAGCATATTTTAACTTTCTAATAAAAATTATCAAACCCTAATAAAAAAGTATGAAGCAATTATAAAAGTTATTCAAGACAAAGCTAATACGACTGACAGTGTTTGAAGAAAGAGGACACCCCAATTTCAAAAGAAAGAAGGAGATGGAGGCGTCGGGAATCGAACCAGTGCCGCTTGCGTCGGCGACAAAACTGCTAACCACTACACCACAGCCCTCAATCGACCCTAAACCTCACCAGGGACCAAACTGCTCAGCACAGCTGTGGTGGTGTTGGCATCAAATTCCTTGCTGATTTCGTGATCGTTCAACAACACTGTGTAGCCAGACAGGCGAAGATCTGAGTGCAAGCCTCGGGGTTCCCAACACAGAACGACCTGTATATTTTAACGGAAAAGTTTTAATGATTTCAATTAGAGGGATACTAGAAGTTAACAGCTCCGGGTAAATTAAATGAAACGGAAGACTAACGTTAATTAACGTAAGCAGAATAGACACAAGCGTGCTGGGGACCTGTGTTTGCCTAACCATAATTTCATAATAGTAACGATAATATATAACGATTCAAGTGAATAATGACACAACTTTTGAAAACCTAAATTCAAAGCAAACTCCCAAATCTCGAAATTCCTACTCTCTCTCAAAAGAAGATCTCAAAAAATAAAAATTTACTTCACGATCAGCCACGTCTTTTATTCTCAAGTGCGGCGCTTGCGGTGGTCCCCAAGTGGTGTAGGGAATGGAGTCAGAGCGGGTTGTGAGCTCAGTCCCAGTGGACGTTGGCTTGTAGATCAGGGTCACTGAGAAGCTAAAATATACACGACTGCTAAAATAAACCAAACTGAGCCAATGCTTTTTCCTGTTGGGCCACAGCCCAACAGGTCTTTAATTTTGATTCTGGTATCTTAACACAGTGCTAGCGTTGAAGTGTCAATGTGCGGAGTGTGTTTTGCACGTCTTTTACCTTAGCTATGAATCTGTCACTATTAACATGGCTTGTAAAATCAGCGTGTTGCTGCTCTAGTGGTTTCTGAGAATGTAGTTTGAAAATGCAAAAGTCTGACAAAAAGCGCTCGACTAGGAATCGACGAATCCCCTCTAGGTTGCGAACCTAACAGACTAACAACTCGGCCAGTCAGTTCTGATGCTTCAATAATCATGATATGCTAGAAATCGACGATGGTACTGTGTTCTTTCAAACTGTCATAACTTATTTGCAACAGAGCTTGCAAGATAAATTTGCAACTATGCATGAGCAAAAATGTAGTCCAGTAATTTATCTTTATTTAAGATTAATAATTAAGTAATTAATCTATGTACCATTCAAATTCCGACTGCCGAAAGCTTTAAGCTGAGATTTTGCAGTTTCAATGGCTGTAACAGGATAGGCTTTTCATGGAAAACATGCAAATTAAGTAATAAACCTTTCGCTGGCCCAACAGGTTTACGATGGCCTCCGGCCAATGTACTTAAAAGTGTATGCTTGATACTTACTGAATACTTTTGCCGAAAACTTAGCTTGTTTTGGTATCGATTATGTCCTTCCGTTTGAAACATTTGATTTGCGTTTGCATATAAGAAACTAAAAAAAACATATACTTTGCATATACTTTGCATATACTTTGCATATACATATACAACATATACTTTGCATATACTTTACATATACTTTGCATATACAAGTAGGAAGTAAAACTATACTTAAAGGCTTAAATTATGCATATACAAGTAGCATGTATATACATAAGGTGAGACTTTGAAACAATTAGCTTTACGTGGTAGTTGCGTTTTCTAAGTTTTTATAATAATTCAAAAAATACTTGATCGAACAAATTAAAATTTGGCACAGACATTGCAAATGTAATATTTGAGCTTAGTTTAAAATTGATTTTAACTTTTACGGTCATTTTATAGCTCAAAAAAAGGATTTTTTTGTGTATTTTTTGAGAACTTGGAAAATTGTATGTAAATTTTTGTGGCTCCTACACTACTCAGAAAGGCCATTCAAAAAGGTCTAACCCGTTTTATTTTCAGAATATTTACAGCTAAAATATGGCATACTTCTGTTCGTCGTACTAGGCGATCGATAACTTTTAAATTTTTTAACACCAATTCTGAATTCTCATGCCAATATCACAAAATACAAAAAACCATTTGACACCATAAATGACAAAGATATAGTCCTTTATGTGTCTATTATATCTAGAAATTTTGGTAAGTATATTTTATAGTAGCCAAAAGCCTTGGCAGTTTTAATAAACCCCTTCAAAAATTGCAAATTTTCTTCATTCTTATGAAATGGCACTTTTTACATTTTTGTCCGCCATTTTTTAACGGTTAAGGACAACTGTGCTTAGTAGTGTAATATTAAATGTTGAAAGAAAGAGGATGCCCCAATTTAGAAAGAATGAAAGAAATGGGGGCGCCGGGAATCGAACCCGGGCCGCCTGCTTCGAAGTCAAGCATGCTAAATACTACACCACAACCCCCGAGTCTCATAGGCCCTAATTCTCATTTACAACATAAATGACCCCAATGAGGCCCTAGTTAGTTAAGTTTAAAATTTTTGAAAGTTTTGAAAATCAAGTGAAAAGGATTAATATTTTTTTGTTAATGCCCACCAAAATTATGAAAACGGCTTTTTCTTGACTTTTCAGTAAAATTTGAGGCAAACTTTTGGTCACAGTAAAAATATGCTAAATCAGTACGCTTAGTTTGGAATACTACAACTTGCACAACACATAAATGTGACGTAACTTGACAGTAGAGCCCGGTTCATACTCGTCCTTGTCCTTGTCCCTATCGTTTTGTCCATAAGCGATTACAGAAAACTACATGGTCAATTGAGTTGATGTTTCGCTTGAGACAAGTCTTGGTCCCATCCAGATTGTATGCAAAAAATTAGCCCAAATGCTTTGGTAAATTCGTCACTGCAGCTAATCGAAATTTGTCCTTGTCCCCGTCCTTACGTCCTTAAGGACAAGTATGAACCGGGTTATGCGGACGTGATTTACCAGAGCGAAGAATTAATGAAATATATGAAAAAATGCCAAAAATTGAGCTGATAAGCTTCACCAAAATAGTTGGTGTATACGCTATCAGTGTTAACGACACTTGAAAAAATGCAATTTTGTAAAAAATAAGTTCGTTGATAATATGCAAAAGACCGCTTGTAAATTGATTCAGTAACTGTTACAAAATATAACAATTAAAAAAGCTGCGAAAACGTAACTACCACCTTAATCGTGAAATTATATGTAAATCACGTCCTTTAGTGTATATCAGCTCGTTAGCTTTACCAAGAGTACACTAAAGGCTATGTCCCTATGCTGTACTTTTGTCCTTACTCATATGTGGCCGACGTGAGCAGGTTATCGATGACGTATTCAGTACAGTCACTGTCCACGTGGAAACAGTGCTCTACCGCCGGGTAGATCAGACCCCAGCGCTGCGCTTTCACTGAGTAACTAAAAATACAAATAAACACTACCTTAGTACACTTGGGGCTAACTTTTGAAATGGATAAAACGGATTAGATTAAAATTTGCTTCAGCAATAACTCAACACGTCCTTTCTAAAACCATACTTCATCTAGCAATTTAGCATACGAAGGACCGGCTACAATTGTCACCTCATAAAATATATATGCGCCGTTAAGGGGGTAGTGTCGCGAAAGCAGTCGATTTTGCGCGACTATAAAACTTTTTCAGTGAAAGATAGGTCATTGTTATTTATATATTCTAAAAATATGTTTCAAAGGCAAATATTTTTGCCAAGTTTCAGCTAAATTGATGCAGCATAAAGTTAGCAGTGAAGCCGCAAAGTAGGAAAAATGACGTTTTGAAAACCTATTCACATTCGATATTTACTTCACAATTAAAAAACTTTTTGTTTAAATTCTTACAAAAACTAAAAGCACATATGCTCTAGTTTATGCACACAAAATTTAGTGCAAATTGTTTTAGTGGTTGCGGAGTAATACCGGTTTGAACTGTGAAATTGTGCGTAAACTGTAAAGTACTCACAGCAATAATGATAAATTGTGAAAAATTTAGACACTTATTTTAAAATCAAAAGAAAAACGTACCTTCATTTTTTATTTTTCTTATTTGTGGGAAAAAACTGTGCGTCAAAACATTACATGTACTTCACAAGCTGGCCAATCTGATATCTGCCTCGATTTTTTGAACTTTTATGTCTCTATTGTGTGATGTCTGGCTCACAAATGGTGATTGGTTCAAAATATTGGTAGATATTGGTAGTCTGGTGTCTGGCAGTATTTATTTGATACCATATGGCACTTCACTAGCTTCTCAGTGAACGTACAATTTCAAAGCAAAACGCTCTCGTTTTGCAACCTATGAGCAAAACTGCTTTGGCGACACTACCACCTTAAGTAAGCGGTCTATTCTACATGAATTGTGACAAAACTAAAAAGGACAACATATACTCTTACTATGTATTACCAAAAGTACATAGTTACATAATGAGAACGGTATCCACCTTCCAATTAGACAGCATGCCAGGTGAAGCAAATGCGCCACACTTTAGCCGTCAAAACTGCACCGATAACAGTCTCAGAATCTACTCCTGAATTCTCAAGCTGTCCTGTTCAATTCCTGTCTGGATCAGTGGACTGTTGTGCTTGTTCCCGTGCTTGTGCTTGTTCCCGTGCTTGTGCTTGTGCTTGTGCTTGTGCTTGTGCTTGTGCTTGTGCTTGTGCTTGTGCTTGTGCAACTGCCAATGTAAACCAGCCTAGAGCGCTCAGACCTCAAGCCAAGTGTGCTTCATTCATTACCCTACTCGGTACTAAACTAAAAGTCGTCAATTTCTACCTGACGTCACTGTTAACGTCGGTAGTGAAATTGAGTCCCGTAACGGAGACCACAAATCCAGTGTAGTCCACGGGGGAGGTCCAGCACTCGGGCACAAACCACGAGACGCAGACTGAGTGCACGTTCTCATGCATGACAGAGACAACGGGGCGACAGGACGACTCTGTCTCCTGAAATATAAACGTACATAAGAGTAATAGTGAATTGAAGGCTGTGGTGTAGTGGTTGGCACTCTTGCTGTCGACGCGAGCGGCCTGGGTTCGATTTCTGGCGTCTTCAATTTAGTTTTTTTCTGCAATGGGGCATCCTATTTCTTTCAACACTTGCATACATATTAAACCCTTTCTTGCAATGTCTTGTAACAAGCCCAATCTGCGGCAAAATCTTCAGTAAGTATTAAGAATTACGTTCAAGTAAGCTGACCAGCAGGTCAGCTAAAACCTGTTGTGCAGCAGATAATTATTTTATTGTAAAATGTGTATGCAAAAGTTCAAAGTGTTTTTTTATCTTACAATAAGTTGTTTTTGCAAAAATCTGAAGTAGTTTTATTATCTTGCAACAAATTATGTAGGAACGAGTTGTTTTAATTAGTGAGAAGTGTATTCATTCTTTCATGACCATCAAATGACTACAGTTCGAAAGAAATGTATGTAGTATAAGATGCTACCAACAAAATTATTTGTTCAACATGTACGTAAAACCTACAATTACAAATAAAAATACACTCACTCAAACAAAAACATCGAAAATCTTACTTAAATATAAGTTCGTTACCGAGGTAAGGTCGAGGTGAGCCGTTCGTGACTGGTCACGCTAACTGTTCACCATCTCTGTTTCAAGAGACACCCCTTTAGCAACATGGAATTTGTTGGTAAATGGTAAGCACCCACGGTGCGTAAACGCATGAGATTATCGACTTGAACTTAATTTTATTGTACTTAAATTGAAGCTAAAGCTCGTTTTTTATGTTCAGTCAGACTGACAATCAGCACTTTTTACATTTTAGTTGAATCCGCTTGGCAGCAACTTTTTGTTTGTGGCCGGTTAGCTCAGTCAGTAGGGCGTCCGATCCGTAAACGGAAGGTTGGTGGTTCGACTCCACTTCGGCAGCTCCTTTTTGAATACTTTTTTCCTGTTGGGCCACAGCCCAACAGGTCTTTAATTTTGATTTTGGATTGTTAGTGCGCTGCTAACGTTGAATTGCTCATGTGCGGAGTTTGTTTTGCACGTCCGCCTCCGTCAAATCGCACCCGTCTACCTAGTTACTTACCTTCCTGGCTTGCTTCTGTTATTGTACTGCCTTTGCAATTTCCGCCGTTTCACACTACACAGTACAGTACACAGGCATGGTAAATTACAAAAAAATTGCTTTCCCCGGAATCGATCCAACAGCCTTCGGTTTATGAGTACAACAGCTTAACCACTATACCATTCTGCCGTCTTGTAATTTGTAGCTAAGAATGCCTACTAAGCCTTATTCCATAAGGTGCCTATGTTACAACATAGTTTGGAAACTTTGCACGTGAAATTTTAACGACATACATGCCTATTGAACGAAATTGAAGGTTTTGCAGTCTGATTAGCAGACAGGTTTACTACGTGACCCTTGTGCATCAAAAATTACATGTTAGCTGTCCCAACAGGTTTACGATGGCCTCTGGCCAATGTACTTGAAAATTAAAACTTTTTGCTTACTGAATGTTTTTGCCGAAAATTGGGCTTGTTTACCTGACACTGACATTTCGTTCTTGTAGCAGAATACAGTCGATTAACTTAAAGGAAGCCGCACAGAATAAAACGACAAATACACTGTAAATCTAGGTGACACACTCCCATACACATACGAGCTGATGTTAAACATGTAGACAGACGCAATTCTTGCACAGTTTAGTGTTATCCCGCCAAAATCAAAATTAAAGACCTGTTGTGCTGTGGCACAACAGGAACAAGCAACAGTTTGCTGCAAAAGAAAAATAGAATCAATTTTACAATAGTTAGTCATGTTTGACAAAAAACCTGTTGCGAGCTAATTTTTTATTCCAACTTAGAAAAAACTTTCACCAATCGGATAAATTATACTGAAAACATCTTTTAAGGAAGACTGTGGCCAAAATAAAAGTTTAAAAGGCATTGTGCCCAAAAAACAAAAAAGCCATCCAACTTTTCTCGAGAAAAGAGCTGGATTTGATTCATACCCGAATCAAACGGGTTAAACAGTCAAACTTGTCACTCAGTTTTCGTGCAGAACCTTTTTATAAAGTTCGCTTGGGGGACTTGTTGATTTTTATAGAAACATAATTCGAAAAATAGCAAACATATGCTACCAGAATACGTGTGCACACTAAAGATTAAAATATTTTTATGAAAAACTGTATGGAGCATTATAGTTGGATTTCTTTTCCTTCCGCCAGTTTTGCCAAATCCGATTCTTCAGACTCAGTACAAATTCTTCGAGCGAACATACGCGACGCGGACAGTCATAATCTGGCTACATGGCTCGCTTTCTCTCGCTCTCTCGCTTCCCACTTGCTTTATTATTTATATAAACTTATTATTTGAGGAAAATATGCTAAACACGACAATTTTTTGCAAAATATGTTAGTTAAGTACCCTTCATTCACATGCTGTGAAAAGATGTCACTTGTAACAAAATGACACAACCTGACTGTAAACCCTTTGCTTGGTGATACCGTCATTTTTCAGTGAATACCGAAATGCCATTTTTGAGCCTGAAGCTTCATATGTTATCCCCATACATATGAAACGGGCTAAAACTATTGTATTAACTTAAACAGAAACTTTGTCAACTACACGCGTGAGCGTAATTTACATTTCTGGCAGTTCAGAATAAAGCTTCGGTTAAAACCCAAAGCAATTCCAAATAGGATTAGCTACTTTGCTTGAGCAAAGAGCTGGATTTGATTCATACCTGAATCAAACGGGTTGAAACCGTGAAACTTGTGACGCAGTTTTTCTTCGAAAACGGTTTGTAGATTTTACTTGGAGACTGGTGGAGCAATTAGATTTGTACACATGGGAGATAAAGAGCTAGGATTGATTTATACCCGAATCATATGGGTTAAAATCAAAAATGCAAAACACACACGATAAACTAATAAACAGGCACACTTCTCAAACACACTCATGTGCACTTACACAAGCACAATCACAGCTATCAAAGTACACTCAAACGCGCACACAGAAAGAAGCCTGCTCAAGCATGCAAGTCATCCATAGGAATTATCAATTACACACACACACACGCATATGGTTAATTTTATCACACTGCCTTCCTTTTTGTACTAGGGCCATCATAAGAACCTGTTGCGGTGTGCCGCAACAGGAAAAACTAGGACCAAAAAGTTTCCTTTCTTAAAAAATCTTTGTGATACAAACGTATGTGCTTCATTCTAAATAAATCACCTGAGTTTCGAAAAACCTACAACGGGCCGACGTAAAGCTCTTAGGAAAAGCCAGCAATAAAATTTTTGTGGTACGTCACTTTGCCAACACTATCAATACGAGCAATTCTTGGATGAAAATGAATCAGACACAAAAAACCATACTCTAGATTTAATCTGAACTCCTGAGTCCAAATCAGTGCAGACAACTTGTTGTGTTGTGTTGGAGCCGCTCCCATTGTCAAGCGATCTCAAAACCGGTTGAGTTGATGTTTCAGGCCAACTATTTGACGGTCTCGCCAACTGAACCGGCCAATGAGAACTGCTGAATGTCTGCGAGCGATCTGATTGGCTGATTTCTGATTCTTCTGGGGAATCAGTTGCTGTTTCTGCTGATTTTGGCTTATCTGGAAATGCAAGACTCCAAGTGCGTACGACACGCAGTAATGGGTTCCTATTAGCGGAGACTTTCTCTAGAGAAAGAAATTTCTCTATAGATTCTATCTGAAATGCCAATTGTTAAGTAGGTGATAGTTTTTTGTCTCTTGTTGTATATTTAAATCTTGGCGAATCACTTTTTTTAAAAAAATGCTACATTTTTTTAATGTTCAACCAATCGGGATGAGACTCAGCGACAGTCAGTTGATCACGTGCGCTCATCAGCCAATCAAATGCCGCCAAAAAGTTATACTTACTTAATCAGATAATCAAATAAAAAAAAGTCAAAAAAGTGTTCATACTACGAAAGCTTTCTCATGTTTTCGAACCGACCTTTAGGGAATTCAAAATTATCAAGTCGTTTCGGCGGTCTAAAACTGCGGGTTATTTGTTTCTGCTTTACGGAAGAGTTGTCTGTCTGAAATACCTCCGGGGCATTTTCGGACTTGGGTTCCGAAAATTTGACGAGTGACGATAAAGCTTTAGCTAGAAATACGGAAAAACAAAAAAATAAAAGCCGTCTAGCTAGTGTAAAAATAATTGACAGCTGTATATGTCCTTTTTACTAAAAAAACTCCTTTTTATCTTGATATAAAAGAGCCTAAATATTAACATAACCACTCGATAATTTATTAGTGGCACGGCGGGGCGGACCTATGGCTGTAAGTACATATGAATCGACCATAAAACGGTTATCATGCTGTAGTTTCTACAGTAGATTAAAAGCTATGGGCAGAAAGTTTAACTCTCAATTTCTGATTTTTTCCACATTACTTATGTATCAAAAACTTAGCAATCAAAGGCAAAAGTGATCATTAACTCGGCTTTTTATGTTCTTATCAACAAAACACAGCAAAAATAAGGTAACAAAATATCTAAGATTATACGAAATTTTATATAAAAACTCACGCAACTCACACAAGACAGGAACCGCTATACCGCAAGAATGGACGGTTGTCGTTCTTATCTTCTCTTTAGCTAATTTAAAATTAAGTTGCTTGGAAACGATTCTTGGCTTGTCTTGGTTTTTCACTTCTGAAAAATTAAATAATAAATTGAAATTGTCCTTTTAATTATAAGTTTAAATTGGTAATGTGGTCTGTCGAAGTTCTTTAACTTTCGAAGCAAAATCTACAGTTTTGCATTTTTAAAGTGTAAATTTTACTGTACAGTATTAACTAGTTTGATAACTAAGCTTCTAATCTCAGTCTGAACCCATTCCTAAACTCTCATGCAACTAAAAGGATTTAATTAGCACGCCTAACATAGCAGTGGCATTTACTTTAATTTTTAAATAGTCTAATTTTTAAGTTAACAAATAAACCAAAATAAAGCCGTTTAGTAAAGTAAAAAAATGTACGCATAGGGCGCATTCATTTACCGGATTAAAGGGTCAACTTTAGTTGGACTAGATAGTTTAAAAATTAAGCTTAAAAATGCCAATCTAAAACCTCCTGATTAAACGGACATAACCTTGGACGCTAATGTTAGAGTTCTGCCACTAGCAAATTTTCCGGGCCGGGCCCGGGCCGGGCCGAGTAGCGCGCTTCCGGGCCCGGCCCGGCTCCCGCGGCCCGCACAGGCCCGGCGGGCCGTTGCGGACCGATCGGCCCGGGCCCCGCGGGCCGGCCTGGGGCAGGTCCAGGGCCCGCGAGTTAGCCCGGCACAAACTTCATCAAGTGAAAAAATGCATTGTGTGTGCGTCAGTGTGTAGTGTAAGTGCTAGCGTACTTGTAAAAATCAATATGTTTGCAATAGCATTGTTGATACGCTGCTGAAGCTGGAGACAACCCTGGGCTTGCGGATTGCTACAGCCCGGCGGGCCGCCGACGGCCCGGGGCCCAAAATTTCACGGGCCGGGCCCATTCCTGAAAAATCTCGCCTGGCCGGGCAGAACTCTAGCTAAAGTTAAGCGTGCATGTTAAATCAGTTTAGTCCAGTGTTAGTTTTAAAACGAAATCAGACAAAAATTAAGCCGCTGACTTATTTTATCTCATTTAGTCCGTTAACCCCGATTTGCCATTCCTAAACCTTTGACTAAAATAAGTCCAGTCCGTTTAACCCGGTGAAGGACTGTAGGCTCAGTGACCTGTGAGAGTGTCTGTCTCCGCCACAACCCAGACATATCCGTCCAGACAGTGTTTGGGCAATCGTGCCCGCACCAGTGGCGACGGGAGGGTGATGTTGTTGGTGTCCAGCGGGAGGGACAGAACCAGCTTGTTGGACGTCAGAGCGGGCTTGTGGTCTGAAAGTTGAATTGTGGTTGTAAATGTATGAGGGGGGATGGGGGGGACCCCCCCAAAATCGAGAAGGCGGGGGGGAGGGTCCCCAAAATTTTTAAAAAATGGCACTTTTTTGCGAAAGTTTTGCTAATTTTGAGGTATTTTTGGTCGACCAGGGGGGGGAGGTCCCCAAAATTTGGCCGGAGAGGCCCCCCCAAAATTTTGACCCCGTTACATGTATGGTTGTAACTCACATATATAAAACCACATAAATCATAATATACGTATATATTCATATACTTGTAAACGTAATGTTGGTTAAACAAAAAGACAGGAAATTTGCAAAAACAAACAGCAGCTGTATGTATTTTCGTTCCCTAAATATGTTTTTAACAAAAAATAGATTTCCTGTTTTTGAAAAAAGCAAAAAATCGAGAAGCTAAGATTCGAACCTGGTCCTCTCCCGTCAACGTCGAGAATGCTGCGACTATGCAACATCTCCATGTCTCGTAAACCGTAATTCAAATCAAGCGCCCTCTGTTCTGACACTATATTATATTGAACTACTAGAGGGAACCTGTAAGCCTCACAATATACTCGAAGCAGCTGCCTTCCAGCAAGCCATAAACGGGAAGTGTCATACAGACATTACTTTTCTCATTATGTACTCTTGCTATTAGAACTCTCGACACATGCTAGACTGGTAGTTCTGTTTGTCGTTAGTTTTGGCTTATCGAACAACCCACCATTTTTGAAGACAGTGCACAAGAACAACGAATGCGTTTCGCCGAGACTGCAGTTTTCCAGGACGCTTTTGCATTTCTGAGACGGTTCCGCATGGATCTGAAATAAATACATAAAATAAATAATTATAATAAATCATGATTTAAATACATCAGGTATTATTAATTACTTTAAAGTTATAGCTAAGCAAACTTAGAATGTTTCCACTTATAGTTGGACAAATTTATATAGATTTACAAGACCGATGAATTTTTGAAACAGTGAAACCAGCTTGGCTCGACTTTCCGAGAATTTTGTCCATTTGGCATTTGTCACCATTTCCTTAAGCCCGGTTCATACTTGTCCTTCAGAGCATAAATTACATGTACAATAATTGTTGGTCAGCTTAATGAAGCGTTCAAAAAAGATATTTGTCCCATTTTTTAAATCCAGGGGCCGGTTACTGGACAGAAAATTGAACATCCTATCTTCGGTTTACCAGGCCATGGCACTGACCACTACGCTACTCGAGTTACAAGTAAGGGTTGTAGCATGGCTGCAAGTGCACTCAGAGGTTTGTATGCACGATGCGATGGAAAGCTCCGAGTGCAAAGCACGAGTGCGCGCAGCGCACGAGTGCTTTTCACGAGGGCTTCTCTCTCTCTCTGTGTTCAAGCATCCGCGCAGCGCATAGGATCGGATCTCAGAGGAGACCGGCACCCGTCAGGAAGTCCGCCACCGCCCGGGGATCGGTTGAGAGCACCCCCAGGTCTGGGTCTGGGCCAAGGGTAAGGGAGCGAACTCGTGCTAGTGCCGGGCATTCCAATAATAAGTGGATAGCCGTGTCGTCCGCCTCCATACATCTCGTACAGAGCGCAGACCCTTGCAGGCCAATTCGGTGTCGGTAGGCTCCAGTAAGCGTGCAGTGCCCGCCCGCTCGAAGTTGCGCCAGGGCAACCCTGGCTGCGGCAGTCAGAGACTTTTCCCCATCTTCGGGGATAGGCTGTTGGGTTGGGTAGCTGTTCACGAGGGCTTTCCAAGCAGAGTTGCATACTAATCTCTGAGTGTCAGCGCTGGCCATGATACAACCGACTTGTAATATGGCTTTGACATGCATACACAGTAACGCAACGGATTTTAAAAAATTGTTATGTGTGTATGTTTCATGCAATAAAACCATTGCTGACTGGATTCAATTAATTTTATTACAAACAGCTGTCAGTGCGATGCCATGCACTGTGTATTTTCGCACTCACCATTGAAACATCATTGTCTTGTTGTTTAGAAACGTGTAAAATGCACTTGCCAACAAATTATACATATATTTCTGAGGTATATAATTAATGCACCACTGGTTTTTTTAAATTTAGCTTGAGTTGCTTCTCTTGTAGTGATGCTATTTAGTACATCAGAAGAGGTATGTACTGTATTCAAATGAATATTGTTCAAAAAAGTGTCCAAATTATTTTAAATTTCAAACCTGTGAATGTTTCAGGTGACGAAGTTTTCGGTGTCTTAGCGCAATGCGACTGAGATTGGCATTAATTTATCATGTGTCCAAATGAGTTGACATTTTAATTTTTGTTTTCTGAGGTTTTCATTTTCTGAGGTAGAAAATTTAAAACTGAAAATTGAGCAGTCGAAGAACTATATACACATAACATAGACCACACGCACACACACACACACAGTCGATGTTGATTGCCAGACAATATACGCTGGCACTGCAATCAGGGGCCGGTTGCTCAACTTTACAAATCTCACAATTGTAACAATTGTAAGTGCAAAATCAGGTGATTCGTAATGAATTTATATAATGAATTCGTAACGAATCACCAGATTTTTCACTTACACTTGTTACAATTGTAAGACTTGTAGGGTGGAATGCATAAAGGCAGTCTTACGTTAAAACCAGTCTAAGGCGTTCTATTTCAGTAAAATAGAACATCGTAACGAAAAATTCTACACGTATTACATAGGGTAGAATGTTCGCTTAGACTGCGTTTTAGCAAGACTGAGCTAAGACTGCCTTTATGCACTCCACCCGTAAAGTTGAGCAACAGGCCCCAGGCATGCACACAATGCAAACACGGCCTGTGTGTGTTTGCGCACTGCACACGCTTTCGCCTATTTGCATATTATGCAATGCGGGTGCAGTGATCAGTTGATACAAGACACAAAACTGTAGGAACATTATATAATGAGCACGTAATGTGCACTTTGATACCCAAACTCATCCTAAATGAGCTTCTGCGCCACCATATTCAAGCAAAAATTGGATGAATGGACCCTAAAACTTCGCGAAAGTCATTAAAATTATACCAATTCAGTCGCCGGCGCGCCATTCAGACAACAATAGTATCCCGCCACGTCTGATTCAGCCATCGCAGTCCACACCGCACAAATTTGATCTTTATCGCGCGTCTGGCGGATGGAAATAACGGGTGATCCCGTGGACAGGTATTCCGGACAAACCATTGTCTGGTGAACAAAAAAGTATGAAGGAGTATTGTTCAGAATCCTTCGCGAAAAATGACGGACGTGGCCAGAAAGTGACGAATATTTTGCACCTTGACACCGCAACCGTATTAATAATACAGTAAAATACGCAAATTTCACAAAAAACGGTTAAATTGTTCTTGTATAGGCGTGGCTTGAGGGATAAGTAAGGTTTATATTTAAACGACGACGAAATAATTGCTCTTGTATTGCACAACTCGGTATTATAAGACCAAGAGTACATAATCATGTCTCATTCTATATAGAGTGAGACATTGTTATGTACTCTTGATAATACGGAGTATATTACTGGGTTCAGACTGCAAAACTCACCAAAACATTGGATTCCAAGGGGAAGCAGAAATCCCGCTTAGAGTACGCACACAATTTCACGTCGTACGTTTGGCCACCCTCTAAGCCAGAACACGTGACACTTTGGCAAGTAGGGGGCAGCAACGTACTGTAGCTGATTTCATTGAGAAATATCTAAATAATTTATTTCAATTCGTTAAGCTACATTAGACAAGAAGCTACAGTCTGAAATTCTGGACCCTGAGACAAAAAACATACTATGTCATTACGAAAAGAACGAATTGCAGGCATCAAGAGTACAGCAAGTAGTCGCAAAAATCACGCCACCTGTATAGTCTCATCAGGGTGCAGCAACTTTTGGTCAGACCTTAGTAATTTTGGGTCTCGTAATATCAAAAAGTATCCATCTAATAGTGATGATTTTCACTATAACCTGCCAAACTTTAAAACTAAAGGCTAATTTATAATAAAAAATTCATGAACTGATCAGGCCCCTACAGTTTTTGCGATTCTGCCGGCGGACTGGACATACGGCTGTAAGTATGAATACACTATTATACAATCCCAATCCCTCTTGAAAATGTTGCCGGTTCTGACCTGATATCCTTTTACCAGTCCCACATGCTTCTCCTCAGGTCGTTCCCACACCACAACCAGTGTCCCACCCACTGGGAAATACCCACTAATTATGGGTGTGCATTCAAACCAGTCATACTGAAATAAATACGTGCAATTTTCACCATACCAACAACGCTGCAAAATTCCGTGAAAGTAAAGTTATTTTTTTCAAACTACTCAAACTCTGGTCGTGATTGATATAAGTAAGGATAGATCGATACAATCCGATCGTATGCCTGATTTGTGGTGTGATTATTTCGTCAGTTTGTCGGCTTAACGGACATACGGCTGTAAGTATGAATCGAGCCTGATACTTAATGAAATAATTCGCAGCTGAATAATAAAAGTATAGTAACAAACTGAATACTAAGAAATTCGGACTCTTGAAACAGCACCAAAAACATCTTATAAGAAAACAAAAAATATCATACTTAGCGTACAGTAATGTTTTTCTGCGATTTGTGCTGAAGTACTGCCATTTCTGACTGAGTGGGTGCTTTTAACGTTGGTATGCTTTCAGGCGCCTTCTTTTGCACTTCGAATCGTCTAAATTAAATCATTTAAATTAGACCGTTTACCCACAAAGCTCCGGTTCATACTCGTCCTTGTCCTTTTGTCCCTAAGCAGTTCCAGAAAAACTGTTCGGCAAACTTTTGAACTTCTGCCTTACGCAAGCTCAGGTCGTCAAGTTTAGTTCTCATGCAAAAACAACTAGCAAAATGGAATTGAACAACCTTTCACAGAATTTTTTAAGCTGTGGACAACACTACCGAGTACCGACCACATTTGATAACGTCGTTCATTTTGTTACCACGCACCGACCTTTGTTCTACTTATAGAATGTTCACAATGCCTCATGGATGAATCCTTAAACCTTAAACCTTGAACCTGTGTGGGAAGCGTGCATAAGAATCGACCAGTAAGCTACTTTGAAACGAGCTGTCCGCTGTCTTTTTGTTGTTCATGAATCGCAATGGCTCGGATGAAGTGGTAGCCTGGACTGTCGAGAACGACCGGGTGCTCGAGATCGTAGCGCTGAAATTACAATAATCGATTTAGAAGAACTAGGTGTCTTTTGATTTAGCAATTTTGCTCAATTTTGATTTTGATTTTTGATGCATTACCAAAAATTTGGAATTTTAATTTTGATATGTGATGCATTACAAAATATTGGAATTTTGATATTAATTTTTGATGCGTTGCCGAAAATTAGACTTTTGATTTTGATTTTTGATGCAGATTCTAGTAATCATTGTGTCGAAAAGTTGTTTGTACCAACAATAAGGCTATCTGTGCCCGTAAGCGGCATTAAATTATACTTCGACGTACACGCTACATGTTTGGTTTGTTGTTGACCCACGGCTGTAAGTATGAATCGACCTTAACACCAATTAGTACCGAACTGTTACTTGAATGTTGGGATTGCGCAACTCAGGGAAACTGCCATCGATGGTATAGTAGATGACGCAATCCTTATCGCAATCCAGATCACAGCGATACCCCCAGGCCACCACGCCACAACTGGGGGTCGACGAAATACACGGTGGCTCACATTGCAGTTCTAAAAATAGTATCAAGAATACATAACTGTTATTTTTTGTTGTTTATAAGTTTATATGTTGTATTTAATTGGGCTGCTGTTTTGCTAAATGTTGCTATGTATGTCTTGTACCTATGTACAGTTCCTTACAAGTCCTATTCCGAGTTCCGAGATGCCGTGCATGGTGCATGTCAACATATACAAAACAACAATACAAAACAATACAAACAATAAACAAACAAAACAAACAACAAATAAGTATTTTCTTTCGCTACGGTAACGAATTGACACAAAAAGACGAATATCTGTGCAACCCTGTAGTACTTTTCGTCCATAACTCGCTTTAGTAAACAAATTACTAATTTTGTACTAGTACTAATTTACTAAACAAATACGAACAAATTACTCATTTTGTCATGTAAATTATCATAAAAAATGTATATAACTGATGACATTAACATATTTTCATAAATTCATCGGCTGAACGGACACACGACTGTAAGTATGAATCGACCCTCAGACAGATCTGACCGTTTCCCAGCACAATGACGCAGCAAGTGTGGCCCGGGGCGCCCTGCGATGCGACCCAAAACTCTCCCGCCAAATAGAAGGTGTGCAGGAATGAGCTGGCAGACACCGGGACGCCACTGGTGAAGGCCGATGCGCCGTCGATGGCTTTCAGGGGGGTCTGAAAAATATTGTCTAAAAACTAAGATTTCTGCAAATAAATGGATTAAGGACTAACGACTTCAGCTATTTGAAATTCAAAGTGAAATTCAGTTTACACCGAAATTCTTACACTTGTCATAAAGGTGTCTTATTTTTCAGAAATTATACTAAAATTGTGATTAGCTTTTCATAATTGCTTAAAAATTTCAGTTTTTGGCTAACTTCATACTACGTTGGTTTACAAAACAATGAAATCGTCTAATCCGCAGGCTTAAGAATGGCACTTTTAAGCTAACTTTCAGTTTATGCAGTTTAGTTGACATTTCCATTTTGTCGGACTAAAATTAACTCCTTTAATCCGGTAAAAAGATGAGCCCATCTTCGCAAACCTGTGAGCTTGGCGCTTCCACATAAATGATGTTGTGATCTTCACCACTGTCTTTCCACGTCCAGCAGACAGAATCTTCCTGAAACACAAGAATTCATTTTATAAGTTATTTACTTTAATTAAACTTTTAGTAAATTTAATTTCAAACTTAATTTAAGAATCAATATTAGTTATGTAGGTATAGTATTACCTACCCAAAATTTGACCAAAAGTTGCTAGACCCTAAAGGTAATAAAGACGTGATTTCATTACAAAAAGAGCATATTACATATATATTCCGCCGTATCTCGAATAAAGCCCCCGTGAAGGCACTCGCAATATTAAGAGTACAACTCATTACTCACGAAATTGACGCCGCCACAATTATACAATATGCATCATAATGCTGCTATTTGAGCGGACATACGGCTGTAAGTATGAATCTGTCACCTTGAATATCCTAATTTTGGGCGGCGTAAATCCGCGACTGGACACCGAAATCATGTGCGAATCCCGAATTTTATCCACAATCACGGACGAAACGCGACTGCCTCGAAACATCAGCTGCTGCAACAGTTAAAAACGTCACTAGTCAGTTTCTTAAAAAATTGAAAAACTACTAGAAGAAAGCACTAAGCACTAAGCAGTCGAATACATAAGTAAACAAAAAATATTACACTACGCAAACGAAGATAGTATGATATGCTTTTGTTACTTTTTTGTTTTACCAAGAGTACATAATAAAAGGGAGTTACACTCTTCCCCTTTGGCAGCTTGGCACTTGGCAGCGCGGTAATTGCCGAAAAAAGGTTCCAAATGGGACCGGTCGGAAATTGGGACTAGGACCCAAATGGGCAGTACTAGTACCCAAATGGGTCCTGTAACGTACTTGATTGGGTCTTGCAGTGTGCCCAAACGGGACCAGTACCCAAACGGGACTCTTTTTTTAAAGCCATCAACCAATCACATTGGAGATGCCTTTTAGCTCCGCCCACAACGTAAGATTACCCTAGCTTGCTTGTGGGCGGAGGCTGGAGCCAAATCTGATTGGCTGAAGGCTTTATTAAAATGGCTCGTTTGGGAACGTTCTAAATTTACAACGTGCCCATTTTGGGTACCTTGCAGGACCCGTTTGGCCCTTAGTACCCAGTTGGAACCCTTTTGGCCACTAATGTACAATGCATTTACCTACCGCGCTGCCAACTGCCAAGCTGGCAATAGGAACTAGTGTCATACAGACGCTTCCCATTATGTACTCTTGGTATCACTGATAGCTTTATTATTAATATTTGAGGATACTTGTAGCTACCTTCTATCTAATTTTGCAAAAATCATCGGGATAATCACCCGACCTTAGATGAAAAGCGTCACGTGACCTTTGAAACCATCTTGGTTTAGACTCAAACTTTTGTAACACCTAATAGTACCAAGTACCGTTATTTTAATAGTGCTCCCGACTTTTAATATTATTATTAATATAAATATGTGACCCCAAAACTAAAACATTAAAATAAAGGTAGTACCTAGCCGCCTCATAGATTCAAAACAATCAATTGTTCTGAAAATATTGATAACAAGCACTTCTGTTGACGAGCGCACATAATTCGACGTTACCACAATAAAGTATTATTTTACTGTATCGGTAAAATTAGGAGCGGCACGCAAGTACATTTTTTGTCAGTTTTTTATAGGTAGAGTCTGAATGAGTCTGAAAATCTGTTCGACGATTACGTTTTACGTTTGTGTAAGTACAAACAATTTAAGAATTGACCGGTGATTTAGAATGCTATAACATTTGATTCCTATATCATGCAAAGAAACAAATTAAATTCACTTTCGAAGTCAGAAAAAAATTGAAAAAATTTCAGCGTTGATGGGAATCGAACCACCTAACCTGTGTTTCGCAGTCACACGCTTTAACCGTTGGGCCACAGCTCCGTTGGATGATTCTATTAAAACCGTAACTAAATGGTTTGTTAAGAGCATCACGAGAAGAACTGCCTTGGAAGTGATTCAAAAGAATCTAAGTTGCAGATCGTCGATTTTCAATCTGCCGTTGTCGTTTGTCATGCAGAGACACGCACACTGCACACACACATGCACACACAACGTACACGCTGCGTGTTGCACACAAGTCACAGCTGGTGTGAGCCAGCAGGCTTCAGTGATGCACTGAAACTGAGCATGATTAACATGCATTTTCAGTTTCAGTGCATTAACTGAAATTACTATGCACGGCCGCTGACGCGGCCACGCAATAAAAAGAAAATAAGTACGTGAGCTTCGGACACGTCTTCGCCAAAATCTGGACTGCAAAAATTGTAAACACCCGGTTTTCCCAGCATTCGAGCAATCGCGCGTCTGAAATACTTAATAGTTAATTATTAATTAATTAATTACTTAAAATCATCAGTTAGTCAAGTCGTTAAACTATTGAAATAATAAGTTAAATTGGCCTACAGTCACTATTGTAGTCAAAAGTTTGTAGTCCATGTCCTTCAAAAACAAACCTCAGTCTACAGTTAGTCACATTTAAATGCCGGCCATAAAAATTACTGACAACCTAAACAGCGGCCCAAACCTTGGTGTTATGGCGATTTCATTTTCGGGTACAGTCTTCTCATGCAGTAGATCGACTGGTTTCAGATCAAGACAACTGGCGGTGGAATAAATCCAGGCCGTAACGTCGTTCATTCGACACAGAGACGGTGCCAGATCGATTTCGTTGACGTAGATCGCATTGACCACCGGCTGTGACGTCACCAACACTACGCCTTGAATTATCGGCAGCGTTTGGCTACAACGGCCAAACAATCCTTTACTACAGAGTGAAATTGATACCTCAACCTAGAGTATTAACACAGAAACCGTGCGCTTGCTATGGTTGAAGGCTAATTGGCTGTATCTGATGCACACAAAGTTGACTGCTGACAACTGCAATCAAAGATTTTAGTGAGGCCATAAAAAATGCCCTTATTTCCATGAAATAAATAATAAAGTCAAATTTGCATAGGTATTGGGTAGTGATGCAAAGGTTTCGTTGAGTGGAGGTAGGACTAAAATTTGGTCACTAAATGCAAAAATATGCGATTCCTGAATAAACTATTCCAGGATTAGGAAAGTGGAAAAAGCTCTAGTCAAGTTTTTTAGCCCTAGTTTAGGCATTCCCACGTAGAGTACCTAAGGTTCCCAGTGCACATGAAAGAGTTAACAAAACATAGCGTAACAGAGCGTTTTAAAAAAATATCAACAGCCAGCAACCTCTGATAATAATACACCCCGGGCCTGGAAAACTGATGCATGAACGCCGCCGGGGATTCCAAGAGCCCACCGCTGCAGAACCCGCCGGGAATAATGGTGCCGTCGTGACTGGTCTAGAGAAAAATAAAAATTTGGAGCACAGGGTCAGCTTTTTTATGGTCGGCGCTAAGATTGCTATAAAATACATTAAATTGTAATTTAAAATGCTATTAAAGATGGTATATAGGATATAGTCACATTTTATGCCGCTGCCTCACAGACAACTTCGGTTTGATAAATCTGAAATTTACAAAAACCGATAGCAATTCTCAGTTGTTGTACTTGGTGTGAGGGGTTTTAACACGTTTGCCGGCTGAACGAGAATACGTGATATAACACCGTGAGAACGAATCTACTATTACAGTCTTTGAAAACAAGATTTCGGCAAAAGTATTCAAAGGTAGATTAATTACTTAATTAATAATCTTACTTAAAATAAATTACTAAATTTCATGTTTGCTCACGCATAATTGCAAAATTATCTTGCAAGCTCTGTTGCAAATAAGTTAGGACAGTTTGAAAGAACACAATAGACAATACCATCGTCGATTTCTAACATATCGTGATTATTGAAGCATCAGAACTGACTGGCCGAGTTGTTAGTCTGTTAGGTTCGCAACCTAGAGGGGATGCCGCCGATTCCCAGTCGAGCGCTTTTTGTTAGACTTTTTCCTGTCGCCGCCACAGCGGCGACAGGTCTTTATACTGCTTTTTTGATTAAGCTGGGCAGCAACCAGCTTACATGATTTGCGTGGCAAAAATTGTGTATGTCGGGGCCATAATTTTAAAAATTGTTTAGAATATGAAAAAACATCTTGGTATATTTTTATTATTTTATTTCAATTGTTATGGTTATGTATACTGCATGAAACTTAATAGGATTTTTTTGTGAGAATATTCACTTTTCTTTGACATTTTATGTTTTTAAATTAAATAACCCCCCCATTTCTGAATTTGTATTCATAAATGTTTGAATCGAAAAGCGTAATTGTATCTTCGAGTATTTGAAAAAATGCCGACTGTTTCAAAGGCGGGCTTTCACTACGTTATGTTAAGGGGGGCTTTGTATCAATAATGAATCAAATATTACTTTAAAAGGCTTGCGTTGTTAGCTATATTAATATTATAAGTTAATAGCCGCTTATAACATTTTCTTAAAGGTTTTTTATATTTTTCGTCTGATATGCTGTTAAACGCCTAACTTTTTTACGGAGTGATACCCTATGTCAGAGCCAAAATTATAAATAAAGTAATGTGCAGCAAAATACTTTAGTATTATTATCAACAAAAATTGTAAATGTGACTTCAACAGTTGTTATTTTTGTTATTGTAAGTGTTAGGTTAGCCGCTACTGGTGACGCGGGTTTTTAATTGGTTTTCGGGTAAAACTTGTTTGAGAGAGGGCTTTCTAAATAGCCTAACTAACTACGCAACATTATTTCATATTTGTATCAAATACATCAGTAAATGTAATTAATTTTTTGTTTTTTGTCAATTAAAAAGAAGTTTCTTACTGTTTTTTATCTTATCTCTCCAGCGTACACACGCTTTCATGTACTATCAAAGGGATCATAATAAAATGCCAGTTGGCAATTATAGCAAATAAGTTTCGACAATGACGGACGTAGCCATGGGGGGGGGGGATCGCGAGGGTCGGGACGCAACCCCCCCCCTTTTGATCAAACCTGAAGAAATTGTTGACAAGGGTCTCCCCTTTGGTTTTTGTTGCCCGGCCGAAAAAAATTCAAATAGCCCTCTAATTGACCAAATTTGGCCTGAAAATCGAAAAAAAATTCAAATTTTTATCTATGGGACCCCTGCAACTCTGTGACTTACTATTTCGTGTTTTTATTTTTCATCAAATCTTATGCATTAGAGATGAGACCAGGACCGGCTTTTTTGGCCCGGCCCGGCCCTACCTTGATGCAACAATTCCATGGCCGGGCCCGGCCCTGATTCTAACTTCAGCCGGTCGGCCAAGCCCGGCCCTTCCGGGCCGGGCCGGGCTGGGCCGGGCCGGCCTAAGGTCCGTAAAGCTCATCTCTACTATGCATGTCTACAAGAGTAGGTTATGCTGCATTAGTGCATTTACTTGTGTAGGGCTGATGTGACTTTCCTATGTTTTGGTTTAATTTTCCTTTCAGATACGTGTCCAGTGGGCCATATTCAACCTAAAACTTGAAAAAATCTCCAAATTTTTTGGGGGCTGCCGCCCCCAGACCTATGCAACATAATATAGCTCAATGGTCTTGCGTTTACAATGCGAAAGTAAGTGTTAAAATTGCTAAAAGGTGTAAACCCAGTAAAAATTACAAAAACTCGAAAAGTGATTCCCCCCGAAACTTTTTTCTGAGTATGCCACTGGGGCCCTTGAATTTGTTTAGATTGCAGGGCGACATAAATGACTACCAACTGCATGTTGTTGTGTAAACTTTTCACCAAAAGTGTAAAAATCTTTGGTTCTAGCCTGGGGGCTGCCGCTCCCAGACCACCGCAACAGTAAATTTATTGATATTGTAACTGGGCCAACTGGCTGGACCAAAATTAGACATTTTGTTATGTAAACCACGTCGCCAAAAAATGTAAAAATATTTGCATTCTGGGGGCTGACGCCCCCAGGCCCAGACCTCGCAATAGTGTTTAAAAAAGTGAGCAAAAAAATGGACAAGGTGCAACACCCCCCCTTTCAAAATCCTGGCTACGCCCCTGTCGACAACATAGGTTTGGATTTTGTAATGTCCTATTGGGTGTTTAGTAAATTTTCGGTACAGTGCTGACCCACATTACTTGCAACAGACTCCAAATTCAAAGACGATCAGCAAGTTACTTTAGGCCGGAGTCAAAGTTACATAATATAGTTATACACTTACTTTGACTCCGAAGTCATTTGCTTCTTTTGTGCTCTTCAGTCGTTATTGTGTGTCTTATGGGTGTCCACTTTATTATTATTGCAATTAATTGTAGTTTTATATTCGCCATTTTTAATTTGTGCGCTATTTCAGTCAGTTATAAAGTGGTCGTGTGTGTGTCTGCTGAAAGTTTCATTTATTAGGAGGAGGAGGAAGAAGTTTATTTATGCAGCATTAGTATAACCAAGAGTACATAATAGGGAAGAGTATGACACTCTTCCCTATCCTAGCTAATCGGCCCGGACGATGCTCCGGCCGAAATAGCCCTTTTACGTCTTGATTTCAGGGGGGGTACCCCCCCCCTAGAATCAAGACATGTCTTGATTTCAGGGGGGGGACCCCCCCTCAAATCCCGGAAGTGTCTTGATTTCAGGGGGGGGTACCCCCCCCCCTCGTTTCAGCACACTGCCAGAGCAAATTTGGTGGTGTCTTGATTTGAGGGGGGGTACCCCCCCCCTGGTTTCAGCACACTGCCAGCATGAAATCTGTGGTGAGCTGGTAACGTGCTGAAACGAGGGGGGTACCCCCCCCCTCAAATCAAGACACTTCCCGGTTTTGAGGGGGGGGGGGTCCCCCCCCCTGAAATCAAGACATGTCATGATTCGAGGGGGGGTAACCCCCCCCTGAAGTCAAGGCGTAAAAGCGCTATTTCGGCCGGAGCATCGTCCGGGCCGATTAGCTAGGATAAGGAAGAGTGTCATACTCTTCCCTATTATGTACTCTTGGTATAACAAAAAAAATGTTAACAAAGTAAGAAACAAAAAAGGAATTATATCTCAGGTTCATTTTACCATTGCTATTCATTATCATAAATGTTCCATTTTTATTTCGCATTATATTATTTTTTATCAAGAAAAATTTTACTCTATCAGAATCGCTTGCAAACGTCGACTGAATTGATTGTGCCAATCTGGGAATTTGGAGCATAAACTTTACTGAAAAGAAAAATAAGATTTAGATGCGATCAAGAGTACATAATAGGAAGGGTATGACACTCTTCCTATTGTGCCTACGGGCGTGCGTCCAATGCGCAGCGCGAAATAGCCCGTTTATGTACGGTTTTGAGGGGGGGGGTATATACCCCTCCTCAACTGATGACCCCGTGCTCAACTGAGTGGGGGGTACCCCCCCTCAACTCAGTACCCCGTCTTCAGTTGAGGGGGGGTACCCCCCCCCTCATTTCAAGACACTGACAAGGACTTTTGTTGATGTGCTGAAATGAGGGGGGGGGGTACCCCCCCTCAACTGAAGACGGGGTACTGAGTTGAGGGGGGGATACCCCCCCCCCTCAGTTGAGCACGGGGTATCGAACTGAGTCCGGGGTCTTCAGTTGAGGGGGGGGGTACCCCCCCCCTCAAAACCGTACATAAACGGGCTATTTCGCGCTGCGCATTGGACGCACGCCCGTAGGCATAATAGGAAGAGTGTCATACTCTTCCTATTATGTACTCTTGATCGCATCTAAATCTTATTTTTCTTTTCAGTAAAGTTTATGCTCCAAATTCCCAGATTGGCACAATCAATTCAGTCGACGTTTGCAAGCGATTCTGATAGAGTAAAATTTTTCTTGATAAAAAATAATATAATGCTACTAAAAATAAATATAATGGTACTCTTGATGCGATTTAATGAAATCTATAATCGTTTAGCTGACGCTAAGAATAGGATCTAATAAGTTCAACTTAATTGATGCCGTGCTTTTGCTTGGTTCAATGATACTGTTTCTTAATTTATTTTTAAAAGTTAACTCTTACTGTACTACACGTATGTACTTTATTGACAAATTAGCATGTAAGAAACGAACAGAGGTATTATTGCGTTAAATGTTACTTTTGGCAGTTTCAGAGCGACAGGATTAAACTTTACAAAAAAGTCATAATTTGTTACAAACATAAATTTACGCTAAATGTTTGCATGAAATTTCTGCTTGTTTATTTTCAAACTACATCCTCAGAAACCACTAAAGCAGCAACACACTGATTTTACAAGGCATTTTAATGGTGACAGATGCATAGCTAAGGTAAAAGACGTGCAAAACTCACTCCGCACATTGACACTTTAACGCTAGCACTGTGTTAAGATACCAGAATCAAAATTAGAGACCTGTTGGGCTGTGGCCCAACAGGAACAAGCAAAAGTTTACTGCAAAAGTAATCCAGTGAGTGATCAGGGTGAACGTTTGACAACATTAGGCCTGTTGCGCAGTAAAATTAATCGCAAACAAAAGTAACTTTTGACAAATCAAGAGTGCATCATTGGAAGAATATGACACTCTGCCTGAATCAGAGTTAATTGTTTTAGTTAATCTTGTGCTGTGATCAGTTTAGGTCGGTGAATGTAAAAAACCTAAAATTTCAAGTCACCCCAGTACGCAGTCATAAATGTAGTCGGTTTTATGCTTTTTAGTTTTCTGAGATTTTTTGCTTTGGTGGCGGTGTAGCAGGTAGCTTTGGGCAAAATTAGCAGTATTTTCAACAAAAGGAGTCATTATGTGCAGTTTGTTTGATTTACATGGAAATTTAGTAATCACATCACACAGAAAATCCCACTGAAACTAAATTAAGGCATTTCTATTTTTTAAACTTAAAAAATAGCCGCAAAATAGCTTCGAATTCAAGGCGTAATGGCAAAATCTTTTTAAAAATTCACTGGTGTGATCCAGTTTTAGCTATAACTAAAGCTAAGCTTTTTGACCCAGCGTCATGCTTACGACCCGAAACAATTTAGGTTACGTGACCTTCACAGGAGCACAGCACCCGACCCGACTCAAAAAGTTATTCGACCCGTTTTCTTTAAAATTTATATGAAAAATGAATTTGAAAAAAATTAAAAAATCATAACGAAGGTTTGCAATGTCCAAAAATAGAGCATTCTAGACAGAAAAGATCAAGTTACACTATTCTTCGCAAAAGCTTAATTTAAAAAAACATAAAATGTTTTATCACCCGGGTTTCGAACCGGGGACCTCTCGCACCCGAAGCGAGAATTGTACCACTGGACCACCGACATACAAATATGATAATTTCTAAAAGAACTTTTAATAAGATTCAGTGAAACAGAGAAGCCCAGTATACAGTTCTTCTAGTATCGATACACTATGTCGTAATGTTAACATATAAATTTGCAACATTTGAGTAACATCTGAAGAAGAAACTAATAGAGGTAAATCCTAGCGGTCTTGGGTTTTGACATTTGTGTAGCTAATACCTATCTTCGACAGTCATGGCCGGTTGGCTCAGGTGGTAGTGCGTTAAGCATTTACTGAGCATCTGATTCCAAGTCAGAAGTTTGGAGGTTTGAATCCCCACCGGTTCTCAGCTTTTGCAATCTGAGTATTTACAATTCCTGTTCTTCAACTTGCGTCTCTTCGTCAGTCAACATTGAGCTACCTGCCTTTCTAATGTACGTTAACGTAGGAAATTACACAGCTTCCAGTGTTGGGGCAGGTCTTCCAGTGTTATTTAACACTGGAAATTCCACCTACCCAAATTAACAGGTAAGTTTGTCTATTTGAAGATTCTGCAAATCCTATACAAACCAAGTATAAAGTACCTGTTGCGCTGTGGCGCAACAGGAAAAACACAGCGTGTATATATTCTGCAAGTATAAATATACCTATCCTAAAACCTTAGAGGTGTGCCATACCTGAACAATGTTGTGCGGTGCCTGCGTCCCCTCCCAAGTCCACCAAATGACGTCACCACTCAAAATGCACACAACCCGGGGCACATAACCTTCGTCTGACACCGTCACAAAATGGTTCTGCAATAAAAAGTTCCTCAAGAATTACCCAATTACTCAAGCATCTTGCACAAACTTCTACTACTGTTCATACTTGTACATAACTCGTCCTTAAGGAATGTCCCTGTCCTCAAGGTTTGTCCTTGTTTTTATAGACGATTAATTCATACTTCCGCTGTATCCTTACAACCATTAATGCACGGGAGCAATCAGCGAGGGGGGTGCCCGATCCTTGGCGAAGTGGTTCTGATATTAATTGAATTCCATTGACAGCCGAAAAAATTTAGCATTTTTCGAATTTTAACGGATTTTGGGGCACTTTTTTGGCAATCAGAGGGGGGTGGGGGATGTGGGAGGGGGTGCCTCCTGTCTGAGAGGGGGGGAGCTGGATACCACCCTATGGTATATGCATCTGTGGTTACAACATGAGGAATGAACTGCGACCTCACATTGGTTCCGGGCACCACGATCACCGAGCAGCAGGGGTCAGAGGGCGCGCAGTTGGCCAGGCGATATTGGTAGACGCCCGTCTCCTCGGGAACAGTCATTTGCAGCGACAGACAGCAGAACACGCCGCACTGCTTGTCGGTGATCAGGCGGCAGGAATCTATAATGCACCGGAAACATTACCACAACAGGTTTCGTTACAGTACTCATCAACGAGAAAGAGTGGTGTCTTGATTTCAGGGAGAACATACGAAAACTTAGTAGGGTGTGGCAGACTGTAATTGTTTTGTATCAAGAGTACATAATAGGAAGAGTACCTATGACACTCTTCGAATTGGCCAGTTGGGCAGCGCGGTAAATTCGTTGCACATTCTGCCAAAGCGGATTTACCAAAACGGGGCCTTCTACGTATCCGAATGGACCCTGTAACGTCCCAAATCGGCTCGTTTTAAATTAAAACTTTTCCAACGGGACTCCTTGACAAAACCATCAGACAATCAGATTTGGCTGAACCCACAAGCAAACGGTAAGTTTCCCATGTATCACGGTTTTTTAGATGCCTCGGAGAAACGGCGATTCGGCTATAGCCAATTATTATACACGGATTTGTCTAAAATAGCCGGCAATAGCTGTGGCGATTTTTAGCACATATTGCCGATTAGACTGTTTCGCCGCGGCTATAGCTCGCCGTGGCTATTTTGGCGATTTTCAAATGGCCAAGTTTTTACTGAAGAAACGTGGCTATAGCCAGCCTATGGCTATTTTTGAAATCAAGTAGGGAACCCCCAGAAGCGGCGATTCGGCTATAGCCGCCAATAGCCGTTTGAAATACAGTGTTTTGTCTGAAATAGCCGGCTATAGCTGCTGCCAGCAGTGGCTATTTTTCCACTTGTGCTGATTCGCCACAGATATAGCTCGCCGCGGCTATTTTGGCGATTTTCAAATGGCCAAGTTTTGACTGAAGAAACGTGGCTATAGCCAGACTATGGCTATTTTTGAAATCAAGTAGAGACCACCCTAGAAGTGGCGATTCGGCTATAGCCGCCAATGGCCGTTACAAATACACTGTTTGGTCTGAAATAGCCGGCTATAGCTGCTGCCAGCATTGGCGATTTTTCCTACGTCCAAAACGAAAAATGAAAAATACAAAATGAAGATGACTTTGTCGTGGAATCGAACCACCAACCTTATGGTTATCAAACGTATACTCTGTCGCTAAGCCACCAAGTCATCTAGTATATCGACAATAACTGCAGGTTTGAACGAACGACGAAAACTTGCTCCAATGGGGCACAGTAAAAATGAAGGTATATTGAGCAATAATTTAATTATAGAAAAAGGGGGGGACACCCCGTGGCAAAAAATAATCGTTTTACACATAGTGACCATGTTCTGACGTCACCTGTAACTCTGTTAGCATGACACTGAACTGTGTAATTGATCTACTTATATAGATAGTTTATTGATAGGCTTTCAGGTGGCCTGTAGCTCAATAGGAAAGCAGTTGAACTGGTAACCGATTGGTTGGCAGTTCGATTCTGACGAGGCCACACAACTTTTTTCAATCTGTAGCTTTCATGCTGGAACACCGTTCTAAGCCGGCAATAGCCGAGCTATAGCCGGTCATTAACGGCTATTTCTAGTCAAAACACGGCTATAGCGCTAATAGCCGATTGACAGCGCGGGCTCATCAATTCTGTGAAATGGCTATAGCCGAGCTATTGTCCGGCTATAACGGCTATTCCTAGTCAAAACACGGCTATAGCGCTAATAGCCGATTGACAGCGCGGGCTCATCAATTCTGTGAAATGGCTATAGCCGAGCTATAGCCCGGCTATAACGGCTATTCCTAGTCAAAACGCGGGTATAGCGCTAATAGCCGATTGCCAGCGCAGGCTCATTAATTCTGTGAAATGGCTATAGCCGAGCTATAGCCGGGCTATACCGGCTATTCCTGGTCAAAACGCGGCTATAGCGCTAATAGCCGATTGACAGCGCGGGCTCATCAATTCTGTGAAATGGATATAGCCGAGCTATAGCCCGGCTATACCGGCTATTCCTAGTCAAAACACGGCAATAGCGCTAATAGCCGATTGACAGCGCGGGCTCATCAATTCTGTGAAATGGCTATAGCCGAGCTATAGCCCGGCTATACCGGCTATTCCTAGTCAAAACGCGGCTATAGCGCTAATAGCCGATTGACAGCGCGGGCTTGGCAGCTTAGTAGCCAAGTAGACAGCCTCGGTCGGGTCGCCGGGTGATTCGTTGAATTTTAAAGTAACCAAGAGTACCTATCGATGTATTAGACATGTTTTTATAAGTACTTTATTACACGTACAACAGGCGTACAAAGGCCCTTTGCAGTCAGCAGCAGGGCGGGGGGAGGGTGAAGCACCTGTCTGGGGGGGAGGGGGGTGAGGATGCCTTCTGGAACCCAAACCCCCCACACCTGTCTAGATCTTAAGGGGTGTAAATGAAGGTGCCGCTAACTCTTTCTGAGGGGGTGTAAAGATTCTAAGATAGTCTATCAGGATAACGAGGGGTGAAAATAAAGTCTTGCCGCTAATTTTATGTGAGGGAGGTATAAAGGTGCAAAACTAGTCTGTCAAGGTAACGAGGGGTGAAATACAAGCTAGCCGCTATCTCTATCTTCGGGGGCTAGTAAAAGTCGTGATACATGGGAATGTGACCAAGCAAACTACCGTAATCTTACGTTGTGGGCGGACCTAAAAGGCTGCTCAAATCTTATTGGCTCTTAGCGTTGCAAAGGTTTAAATTTTGGTACGTCCCCGGTAGGCATACTGTAGTGCCCAACTATGCTTATACGGTGCAGGGCATAGCAGAACACGTTCTGTTTGGGTCCTAGTACCGAAAAACCCATTTGGGCCCTTTTGTGGCTGGTAATGTGCAACGCATCCAGCGAGCTGCCAAGCTGGCCAATGTAAGGAGTATCATACTCTTCCCATTGGCCATTATGTGCTCTTGTTTAATATGCAGAACGTGAGGTTTCAAAACGTTGATTCGTCAGACATAGCTCAGTCACTATACACAAACTTAGGAGGATTCAATGCCTATTTTTAATAAAACTAAAAGCGAGAGTTTTTAAGCAGCACCTTTGCATGCGTTGTGAAGCAGCGTGGTTCCCTCGAATGGGATACAGCGTTCCACCTCCATCACGTAGGGATGCTCTTTGTAATTGTCACCCCAGATCCAACATAACTGATCCCCGCGCTCAATGCAGCACATATCTGAAATAACTGACTCTACACATTTTAACCAGATAATTTAATCCAAATTTCAACAGGTTGAATAAGTACCTTTTAACTTGAAAGATTTGGACTGAGTTACACGAGATTAGTTTATTCTAATTGACCTTTGACCTTTTAATCAAATTGAACGTCAAAGTCCATCCTAAGTAAACTTCGCTGTGTTTACACGTGTTCTGTCGTACCTGTTACTTGTCAGTCTAAGCACAGTAATACTGTACAATAACAATAGTGCGTAACTAATTCAATCCAATGTCTATGCAAGTGACCACGGCTACCCAAGAGGCCAAGAGTACATAATAGGATAAGCTGCTATTGACACCTTTTATTTAACAGTAATTCCATGAAATAAGTAGGATAGGACCTTAAAGGGATTTACGACTGCTCATCATCGGCCCAGTAGCTCACTGGTACATTCAGAAAGAGGCGGTTCGAACACCCACTGGGTCATTTTGATGTGTCTTTCTTTCAGTACGACTCTCCTCCATTCTTTACACAACATGTACTATGTCACACTTGCTATCTCTTTAGGTTTAGGTAATAGGTACTTAACAAATGATCCATAAAGCATATCTAATAGATTCTGAATATAGTATATACGCGGCCCCTGTACCTGGCTTTATACCAGCACTGCCGACTTCAAAGAAATGTTGCCTTTGACGCGGCAGCACCACAATGACGCCAACATAACTGGCAATGCCGTCGTAGCTGAGATCGGAGAAATAGTAGACCCCACTGCGGTCGAACAGGTGCGATAAAAGACCGCTTGCGCTGAAATTACGTACAACCAAATTTGGTTGAAACCCACATGAGGCCCATTCCTTTACTAGAATAAAAAAGTTAATCGAAAAACAGTTCAAAAATCATGCTTGAAAACACTGTCGCGGGGTAAGCCGCGAGGTTCTTTTTTTGGAGTGCAAAATTATTACAAAATATCAATTCCGGCCCAGTGCTGAAATGAAGACGCTCTTCTCGTATGTATATACTTCCGCTGAATCAAAATACGGCCATTTTACGTATTCCCACAGTCTCCTATTTCCCGTAGTCTCCTAATTGCAACTCCACAATTTCCCGCAGTCTCCTACTCCCCTTTAGACAGCCGTATTAGACAAAAGGCATATTTACGAAAGGCCGGAGCAACAAGTTTATGACTCTTTATGACACCTGTTCTGAGCTATATTTATTATGACACCTATACAATTGTACTACACAAGTCATGGTTTTGGTCACAGTTTCGTCAAATATAATTTCATTACTTTTCGTATTTCTTGTTTAGCCGGCAGTTTTAGTTTTTTTAGTTATAGCAGTTGCTAATAGTTTTTGTTCAACTTTTTACACTATTAATTAATTAAAATTAAATTAATTAAAAGTAAACTAATTAAAATTAATATTTCTTTATTTCTATTTAATATGTCCTTTATTTCTGTTTCTAATGCTGTGTTTTTGATTTAGTTTTCTGTGTTTATATAATGCTGTTGTTAAATAAAACTATTTTAATTTGACAGTTAGTTGCCCATTTGTTAGTTTATATATTACATAGGTTATGAAAGGGCACTAGCTGGCTGCTATTATACTTTTGTTGCACAGAGACACACGGAATCACTACAAAACAAGTTCTTGCGGTCCAAACAAGAGTATTTTAAAAGCTAAGTCAAAATAGGAGACTGCGTGAAACCGTTATTTCCGAAAGGAAATGGTTTTCTCGTGTTGACGACGATTATCCAAACACACGTAATATTATTGTTTTGTGCCCGCACTTTCCACTAAATTATGCACGGCAACCCGTGAGAAATAGGAGACTGTGGCACGCAATCCTTTCCACTGTAGGTTTAAGGTTTAACGGTTTTTTCTCACTGGCAGTTTAAGGTTTAACGAATACTAAGCAAATATTAATTTTATGCTACTAATTTTCCCAAGGTGTGGCCTGCATTGCTGATATTTGAATTTTGTTTATTCATTGGCTGTATGAAGAAGCTCCGCCTGTTGCTCAACATTACAAGTCTTAGCTCGTAGCTGATTCGCTAATTAGTCAAGTGCGTTAAACCTTAAACCTCAAACCTTTTTTCACGTTAAATATGAAATTTGAATGGTCAAAAAAGTTGAAATTAGCCATCTATGACGCTATTGAATGATAAATAAATCACCGTCGTTAATTAGGTTAATTAACAAAAAACCTTAAACCTGCAGTGTGAAGCAGGCATTAGTAATCCATTCAAATTAACAAACCTTGGTGACGGCCATTTGAATCCATTTTCCAGGGCCTGCGAGAAAAAAATACAATCACAACATTAAGAAAAAATTACGAAATAATACAATTTTAAAAAAACTGTGAAAATTAATATACGTTGCAGTATGAAGACGAGATATAAGCAAATTAGCCAAAATCAAAATACCAGCCATAGGTATTCTATGTTTCCGTGCATCTCTTGCAATAGCCAACTTTAATCTAAAACAGTGATTAATTTTTTACTCGTTATTTATCAGTACTGTTCGGAATTCCACTTAACATTCAAACCTTACCTTGAGTTCATCTTCCGCCGTAGAGTTGAAGGCGGGACACTGAATTTGAAACGGAGCGTGAAGACTTCGACACTAAAAAAAACAAAAAAAGTTCCATCTGCGCTAACTCTTACGTAAATCTTTGCTGATAATAAACGCAGCCTCGTGATTGGCTGTTTGTGGGGTATTTCTGTGCAGGTTGAGTATTTTTAGTATTTTTCGCTGGCGAAATTGCCTTCAACTCTTAATGTAGAAGCACAGTGTCATACTCTTTCTATTATGTACTCATGGTGCAAGTCACAATCAATCACTCCCACACGTATTTCTCAGTTCAATGGATAGGAAATTGCCCTTATTTTATTTCTGCGTTGAGGGAACTGGGCATGAGATTTAACATTCCACCAGTGATAAAGTGTCCCAAAAACTACCTTATCTTGTGACCAGTGAACCCAGATTCGATCCCCTTCTTCGATCGTGATCATCATTGGCTTGAAGTTCAAATCACGAACTTCGATGTTATGTTCGCTGAAAATAAAATAATTTTGACTATCTAATTCTAGGAAATGCTTGCATTAAAAATTTTTTCATAAGAACTTTTATGCTCGCTAAAATACAGAAAGTTTAAACTTAATTCATGTATATACGTAACCTTTTATCAAAATTTGATTCATTTTAGTAACTCTACATCTACTTAGAACCAAAAAAGTTTCACGCAAGTTAGATAGGTACATTTGATAGCAGACGTTCAACGTTATTTTGAAGAAATTCAGAAATTTCAAATAATTTCATATTGTACTTAGTATAATCTCATGCAGATGATAAATTTACGACAGTACTTTGCGTAAAGTAATTAACCAAGTTTTATACTTATATCAATATGCTTGGCCCAAGTCCTACACACATCCCTCACTTTTCTGAGAATCCGGCGCCAATATTCCCGAACAGCGCCGGATATGGTATAAAGGCCCTGTGGGAATGAAGCGGCTCTTGGAGCTTCTTCATTCTCGCAGAGCCATCGTACCATATCCGGCGCTGTTTGGTACTAATGGCGCCGGATAACTAGAAAAGTGTCGGATATAGGACTTGAGTCCTCATGGCAAATAAACCAAGTTCCTGACTGACCGCGGTATATCGACCACGTGAATGGTGCAAATGTTCATTTCGCCCGGTCGCAAGCTTTGGGATTGGAAATAAAATATGCCAGGATCGCTAGAACAACAAAATTGCTTTCATTAAGGTTCATTCTTGTCCGTAAGCGTGTACGTTTGTCCGTAAGCAAAAACCTTGATCACCTGCTGCTGCTACAGTACTTCTCAAAATTACTTGTTTCAGACTCCGGAGTCAAAGCAGTATCAGAGTCACTTGAATCCGGAATAAAGGTGTATATAAAACATCGGAATCGTGTGACTCCGACTCCGTTTTGACTGCAAAAGTACAAAGTTTGCAGAAAGTACATACTAAGTAGCACACTGTAAAGCGGACAACTTCAAAGAAAATTTCAAATGTATCAAATCAGTTTGACTGCTGATGATGACCAATAAGCATAGACTCTGACTAAGATCTTATACAAAAAATAATTTTGGTGTTTGATTAGAGTTAATGTTGTTTGATTAATAATAAGACTTAATACTAAGTAAATAATAATTAAGTTATGAATGCGACTTCAATAACTTTGCTAAATAGAGTCGGTCTTAAGCTCTGGACAAACCCAGTGCAGGTTCTTAAAATCTCACCTCATTTCCATGACAAAAGTTCCGGACAGCGTGGCCAATTTCGTTCTGAAATTACCAATTAATATTATTAAACCAAGAAATTCTTCATTTACGTGACATTTGTGGTCATCATGTGCCACAGCCAAAACTTTCACTTTTCAAACAGACAAACTTGACTGCTGCTAACCCCATATTTCGTACTTTGTTTTTGACTTGTCCCTGTCATTTTGTCCATTAGCTACTGCGAGAAACTGTAAGGCCGAACATGAAATTTTTTGGCGTAAACAAAGTTGCATTACCATCAAGTATAGTTCCTTCCTATGCGCACAATTAGCGGAACAATTCTGTCAATTCTACACAGCAGCTGAACAAAGTTTGTCCTTAAGGACAAGCATGAACCTGGCGTTTTAGTCTCACCCCACATCCGTGGCCATAAGTCCATGGTGTCGGGCACAGTAGAGACACTGGGACACGGAATGCTGGGTCGCCGATTCATTCCACGTCCACCGGATTGTCCGGCCTTTCGGGATTCGCAGGATTTCTGGGTGGAAACCAAATTCATTGACCTAAAAGTAAAAGAACTGAAAAACGTAGAATTTTTCGTTACCATGGTAACTTGCAAAGTATTAGGCTCGGTTTTGAGTGCGCAGAAAGTCCATTATAAAATTACAAGTTCTCTCAAAAACAATGGGATCTCCGTCGAGGCATCTTTCAAAAACACCAGTATCTGAACTATGTGATTTTAAAAAAACATATTTATGGATTTATGGATACAGTAATATAGTTATGGTTAAATTTTAAATCAAAGACTAGTTTGTGTAGTTTAATTTCATACAATATAAACAACAAAGCATCAAAATTTCTTGAACTAAATGCGATTCGTACAGTAATTGCGTATTCTTCTTTGGGTTGGACAGTAACTGTCAAAGGTGATGCTTGAACACCATTGCTAAAACAAGCAGAATAAAACTAATCAAATTCATTTAGTCGCAGTTCGTTAGTTGAATTAATTTGAAAAAACAATATTGTATGAAAATGGCTTTTAATCACAAAAGCAATTCAACCTTTGTTTTGCAGCAGCAGTAGTATTTGTTTATCAAAATGCGCACTTACGAAAACCGGTACTTCCGGTAATAAAAAGTTGCAAACAGTTATGTATGCGAGGGAATTGAAACTACCAATCTCTGATTCTGCAGACTATCGGTCTACCATTTGAGCTACTGGGCCAATTGCTAAGTTGCATTAATGGGCTTAAGTACCTGACGGGCCTGTCATACTTTACACGATTGGGTTTCGTTATAGCACAAATGTAAACAAACTGCCAATAAAAAGGTCTCGTTATAGCACGAGCTTTGTTATAGCACACTGAAGACCCATTAGAGCACAACCGAGTCTCGTTATAGCAGGACCTAGACCCATTATAGCACAACTAATTCATTTTTAGCAAACTTTTAGAATTTTGTAAAGGAATGTAAGTTTCGTAATTTATACGTCTATAAGTACCACAGTTCATAAATTATCTTCTTTCACTTACTCATTAATGATGCATAAATTTTATTGTCAGTGTAGTTAAACAGAATGAGCGAATTCAAACATAGCTGCCCTTTGACTCAGGGCCTATTCCTTTCCCGGATTAAACGGACTGGACTTATTTTAGTCCGAGGTTTTGGAATGACAAGTCAGACTAAACGGACTAAACGAGTTAAAATAAGTCAGCGGCTTAATTTTGGTCTGACCCCCTTTGAAAACTACCACTGGACTAAACGGACTTAATAACATGCACGCTTAACATTAGCGTGCATAGTTAAGTCCGTTTAGTCCGACTAAAAAACAGCGCGGAAGAAGTTAAGTCCGTTTATCCGGAGGTTTTGGAATGGCGTTTTTAAGTTTAATTTTTAAACAGTTTAGTCCGATTATAATTAACCCTTTAATCCGGTAAAGGAATAGGCCCTCAGTGTCCGAACTCAGGTGTACAACTGACACATAAAAACGACATGTGAGTGGATTCCTTGGATTCATTCAGTAATCAGTATGTATTACTGCTGTTTCTATAATGGCTGCTAATTTTGGTATTGCCGCTTATGGTTTTTCTAAGTACACCAAACCTGTAATTGTTTGGAACAGGACCAATCGCCCGAATTCTGTGTATACTTTTTCCATAAAGAAAGATCAAGTATCAAGTATTGGAAGTGTGTGGAATGCGACTAACTAAGGTAACTATACTTATTTATTTGGAAAATACTAACATCAGAGCAAAGTTTGACCGCCCTCACCCACACTTGTCTGTATTTTGGTCAAATTTTAGGAATGGCATCACCAACAACAAATGCGTGATCGTGAACTAAATTTAGTTGGTTACTACAAAATTTATTCAAATGAATGACATGCGTGTTTAACTTATGAATGTAGCGTCTAAGTTCTAAGTAGGTAGATCTAAGTTAATATATAGTTTATAGTTGTGCTATAACGAGACTCGGCTGTGCTAGTGCTATAACGAGACTCGGCTGTGCTATAACGAGACTCGGTCGTGCTATAATGGGTCTTCGTGCTATAACAGAAATCTGACCCCATTCGTGCTATGACGGTGTCACGGTGTAAATTTTCCCCCCTGTGGATTTTCCCCCCGGAAAAATTACCCCGGTGTAAATTTTCCCCCCGGAAAATTTGCACCGGGGTAGATTTTCCGGGAGGAAAATTCACACCAACCATATAATTTAACTGTTTTGAACTTATTTTTTCAAAACTGGCGATTTTGGCGATAAATTTATTTGTATTTATGTATTCTTGTTTATTTATTTTTATCAACATATAAATTTTTAGGCTGTGATAACTTTAGACTAGACAAAAGACAATGAATTTCGAAGCTATGGTAATAGCATAGTATATATCATACATAGATTATCTGGGCCCGTTATTTTCGAAGCAAAATGTTCAATGTTGAAAATTAAGATTCATTGAAACATTGGCAAACGCTGAATTTAACACAGAATTACAGGATAATTAGTGGTCGTCGTTGAAAATGTTTGCGCTTGAAAATTTTTTCAACGACAAATGCTTCAATAAATCGGGCCCTGAACAGTGTTGTGTACCGATGAGGCAAGTGAAAGCCCGCACACACATATATGTAATTCTCTAAGCCCCCTCCACTCTCCAGTGGTCCAGTCCTAAGAGCATATTTCAGCAGGCTCAAAATGCGCTGCCGTGAAGGAAAGCTTAACATGCAAAAGTTTTCATTTTAGCATTATTTGTCGCGAAATTATTTGAAAACTAATGCATTTATAAGAAGGGCGAAAAAGGGTATCAAGGTTTTTGGTCATCACATTTTTAAGGTAGCATTTATGAGTGATTGGCTTTGGCGAGTTAATTGTTTTCAACGACTATTTTGATCATAAATGAACAAAACTTGCTTGGAATCAATTTTTTTTCTTGATGTGCATATTGCGGTAAAAATTTTAAATTTATTTGAACTATTTTGTTGTTGTCGAAAAATTTTCGATGCAATATAACAAAACCATATACGTCTGTTAAGTCTAAGTCCCTTCAGACTTGAATGCTTGCGCTTTCAATTTGAACTCGCAATGGATAACGAACGAATCTACCAGCGGTGAACTGATTTATTTCAATGATTTCACTTTTGATTAAAACATTAAAATAAAACATTAATAGGTACATTTACATACATTTGTACATACGGAAGGACGGGCATACGGACAAAGGTGCAATTCATACTTTGTTTGTTTCTCCGTAGGTATGCTTAAAATTTTGGCAGGGCTGAGCTGAATTTAACTTTGCCGGACATAAGACAAATGAAAAGAAACTGTGCCGTTTTTACTACGGATGAATTGAAGTACGCATACGGACGGGCATACGACTGAACGACCCAAAGTATGAATCGAACAGCGGTTTTGACATTCAGTATATGTGGACGTCCTTTCATCCGTCTGTCCCAAAGTATGTACAAAAGTATGAATCGACCCTTAAAATCGCCAAAATTGCCCCGCAGTTGCAGCGACACGTGCCGATTCCAGGCGACTTGGCCATAGTAGCCAAATTTGCCATTATCGTGGTAGCCACGTCGATATGGTAATAAGCATCAATCCGTCGCAGCTATCGCTGTGGCCATCGCCACAGCCGCTACACTGAACGAAAGTCGT
This sequence comes from Trissonchulus sp. WLG1_4, assembly GCA_030248245.1. Taxonomy (NCBI): domain Eukaryota; kingdom Metazoa; phylum Nematoda; class Enoplea; order Enoplida; family Ironidae; genus Trissonchulus; species Trissonchulus sp. WLG1_4. The sequence continues at coordinate 17,210 of JASANF010020857.1, read as the reverse complement.
CAAAATTTCCAAGTTTGAAAAAATGAGGTTCAAAACAGTCAAATTATATAATTGGTGTGAATTTTCCCCCCGTAAAATCTAACCCGGAGCAAATTTAAAATATTAAATAAAAATACATAAAAATAAATAAATTTATCGCCAAAATCGCTAGTTTTGAAAAAATAAGTTCAAAATAGTCTAATTGTATGGTTGGTGTGAATTTTCCCCCCGGAAAATCTACCCCGGTGCAAATTTTCCGGGGGGAAAATTTACCCCGGGGTAATTTTTCTGGGGGGAAAATTTACACCGGGGGAAAATTTACACCGTGACAACGGCACTCGTGCTATAACGAGACTCAGCCGCCCTTTACACTGTTACATACGCAATGAATGTGTAGGTGGCGGGTTGAGTGAATCGCTGTTTGTAACAGCCCTGGGTCGTCTGCTCGCCACTCGAAAACCCACCCGGCACAGGTCGTAAATGAGAGCCATCACTCACCACCTAAATTAAAACGCCGATATAATTTTACAGTTGTATGTCCGTTCAGCCGACAAAATTGCGAAATATTCACGCCATGCATTGGATATTACCAAGAGTAATATTACTTGATAATGATGACTGTGCAGTGTGCAGTTTCCGTTATTCACCGACAAGGGTGCGGTAAATACGTAGGCCACAGCTGTAACTAGGACCGATTATTAAAATCATAAACTGGTTAACTGATATATCGGTTGATGCGCTAACTGGGTAGCCGTCGGGTCAATTATTACGGTTCTTGACCTTGGCCCTAATAATGAAGCGATAAGGCTTCATTATCCTCAAAAAATCCGCATTTGTCACTATTTTGTAATTATCTGCGTTACTGTGGACCCATAAAGTTAAACACTTACTAGCTAGTAATCGATTGTGTATAAAATTAACAATTAAGGGGGTAATTGCGTTTTTAGGTGTTTTTTTAAAAAGCCATAGCTCAGCGTTTACAAATTCAAATCACAAGCGGTCTTTTGCATTAGGTAGAACAATATCTTTGCTAAATATATGCCATGCCTTAAAATTTAACCTATGATTTTCTTTCCAGTATAAGCGACTAAAGAAAGGTCCTTTCCAAAATATTAAAATTTTTTACAAAAAGTTTGCGCCACAGCTCTGAATCATACGGTTACCTGTTGGGGCTGAAAGTTGGTAAGGTTTTTGACATGTTTAAAATCCCCAGGCATGTCCCCCACTTTTTAAATAACTAGTCAATTTACTGAGAAAATAGCTGAAAAGCAAACGCACCGAAAATTTAAGATATTTTCTTGTAATTAAAACCCTCTAAAAATGTCCACAGGTGAAATTTCAAAAAAGTGAGAGACATGCCTGGGGATTTTGACCTTTACAATACTGTCCCAAAAATTTATGCTCAGGCGTCACTTATAACTTGAGTACTGGTGGCGCAAAGTTTACATAGAAATCACAAAAACCTCGAAAACGCAACTACCACCTTAAATGAACTTTAGCTAGCTAAAGTGTAATAAAGACAAATTATGCATGCAAACTTGGCAAGCTTTAATTGAAATTAATTACCTGAACAACACTGTAACCAGATCCTTCGATGCAAAGCCATTCGAATGCCACAATCTAAACAAATTTGAGTCGATTCAAACTTACAGTCGTTTATTTTATTCTTGTCTCAACAATCAACATCCTAAATAAGTAACCTTTAACCAAAGTAAGAAGATCTAAATGTTGCCTAAGTGAATTATACAACCACACCCAAACAGCCAGAGTTCAAGAAAACACACTACAGCACTAACTGGTGATAATAGAAAACAGCAAACCAAACAAACAAAAACAACAAAAATGAAAACAAATCACACTTCATCGGCAAAAACAGTGAGTTCGCATTGGGAGAAACCAGAAGAAGTGATGAAAATCGTTTCCGTTGGATCCTCCGCTGCAACAAAAAATAATGACAAATAAATGAATGACTTTAGGTCGATCACATTCTGGTTCGAAAAGAAAACAATGACTACCGGTCACCAAATGAAAGCTGAATTATGAATTATGACAATTCACGGTCAGACTAGACGTTCGATACCAATTTTTCAGACTCGCCTAAGAAATCTGACCAACCGGACATTCAACATCTGTGGACGAATCTTTGTCCCTTGCGACGAAGCCTCCTGTTTTTTGACAACAAAGACTCGTTGATAGCACTGAGAAATTCGAACCTTTTTGTCGTGTACTGTTGTTATAACTGAGAAAATTTGGGAAGTTGGGACGGGAGCTGTGGTGTAGTGGTTAGCAGTCTCGACGTCGACGCGAGCGGCCTGGGTTCAACTCCCGGCGCCTCTATTCTTTCGTTCTTTCTAGCTTGGGGCATTCTCTTTCTTTCAACACTGTATACGGACGAACATCATGCTTTCGAGTAACTGGTTGCTACTTGCTAGCATTTCGGGCTACAGAAAACCTACCAAATAGTTTTTCCAAGAGACTGTAGGACGCCGGGCTGGGAACGTAAACGTCAAGAGCCGTGGAATCAAAATTCTCCTTTTTCTGTTTTCCCAAGATCACACCCATTCAGGACGAATTCACCGAATAGTTTGTGCAAAGTTATTTTAGCAACGATAAATATAGCGGGTGAGATTAGAGATGGGATCCGTTCCACTGGAATCGGATGGAACCAGAACCGGAACCGAACCGGCAGTAATTTTGGAACCGGAACCGGCAGTAATTTTGGAACCGGAACCGGAACCGGCATGGTGCCGGTTCCAACCGGTTCCAGCATATTTTTTCTTGATCATCAATGATTTTTTACAGTTCTGTCTGTGCATTTTAGTTTTGCTACCGAACCTGTTTTCGGCGAACTATCTAGAAGTGACCCCAACTCTCTGCTGCCAAAAAATGGTTCATTTGACCCGGAATAATTGACTTTCTTTTTTCTTAAGGACAAAACGATACGGACAAGGACAAGGACAAGTATGAACTGGGCTTTAACTTAAGTGCAGTTAAATGGTGATAAAATATGAAACACAACAATTTATCATTACAGTGTTTTTATTCAAAGAGAACCTTTTAAACAACCTTAAAAACTAAAAAACCTTTTGCAAAGCCCGCTAAACGTGGCTTAGGCGTTTGTCTTATCAGTCGTTAGGGACACAAATGTAAATTATTAATTACTTTTGATTAGTATTATTACTAATAACTATCAATTTTAACTTTCGGTTTTTGAAATTTTAGAGACCAACTAAAACAAAAAACATTAAAAAATGGTGAATTAATTTTAACCCCGCCGCAGCCAATAAAAGCAAAACGAACACTGAAAATTTTATAGCTAAGTTCCAGTCTTTCAAAATTCTCAAAGCTGAGCTTAACAGCTGCAAAGCGATAGGTGGTGGACTCTCAGCAATTTATTTAAATTAAAATTTATATCAACTGTACCAAAAGCTGATGAAATACAACTCCAGAACACACAGACTACGAAAACCTCAAAACGTAAAGGCAACAATACCTATGACAGAAGAGAGAAATAACTTACAACAGTACATAATAGTACCTATCTCACTCTAGATACAAGCAAAACACTACATATTATGTACTCTCGGTAACTACATAAATATGTAGATGGAAACGAGCACGTTATGCGAGTAAAGCTCGATTCACACTTACAACCGTATGTCCGTTCATCCGGTAAAATTACGAAAAAAACACGCCACAATCTGATCTTATATATACACTATTAGTGACATGACTATTTTCGTACTTTTTCCGGCTATATATACGGACATACAGCTGTAAGTATGAATCGAGCCTTGGGCTAAATTACCTAAATCTAACTTTCAATCAATTTCGTTGCGGTCTTAGTTCAAGTACTGGGATAATCTTCGAACACAAAATGCAGCACCAAAACTTTTTGCTGCAAACATTTTAACTAAGCACAACCACTGTCAGTCTTAAACTCAACTTCAAGTCAGCCACCGGTTTCAGCATTGCGGTACCAATAAACAACACTACCTACGAAACATTGTTTGAACAGGTTTAGTTAACAACCTTTTTTGGTTTCGCTAACTACGTCGGCACATGTTAATTGTTACCGACACTCCGGCCCCCCACACGCATGCCTGATTCATATGCGTCCTCGATATTCGATAACACATGGAGGGAGAAAAACACAGTCTGATTAATTGATGTGAAAAAATGTTCAAATCGTTTGACTATCAAGGCTGAGTTTTAACGAAGCAGAAATAAGAAATAACAAACTATAGTCTGACCAGAAATTGCTGAACCCTGAGACAAAACAGGTGGTGTGATTTTTGTGACTACTCGCTGTACGCGCCACCTGTTTTGTCTCAGGGTTCAGCAATTTTTGGTCAGACTTTAGTGTAGCTTCTACATACCCTTCTAATCGAAAGTTGTCCAAAGTACTGTTTTTTGAGCGGTTACAATCATTAACCACGTGTTGAGACCCCTCGTCGGTTTTTCACGCCAGCAGAATCATTAATCGTACAGAATAATGCTCCACACTAACAACCCTAAAAAGTCTTATGAACTTAAACCTCTCCTATTCACACAAACAGCGACTAAACGTGTAATATAAACACAACCACAATCAGACAACAGGTTTTACTGCTTGCGATAAATACACTACAAATCGTGTTTGAATACGATTCAGACGATTACACAAATAACTCATAGAAATGGCGACAAAACAGTAACGCAAATGCAAAACAAAAATTAATACAAAATAAATTCTAAATATATATACATACTGTTACTGTATATAAATATTCATCAACAATTTTGATAAAACCAATCAAATTTGTATACAACAATAAACAAAAAACAATTCTTTACATCTGAAACATTGTGCACACAATTTATATAGGTATGTACTAAACCCAGCCGCAAATTGATATGACTAAAGCCTGCTAACCTGAGAAAAAGAATTGCTATTTTACGGCGCATATTCACCTTTCAGAAAGTCAAAATACTAGAACGTTCCTTTCAAAAAAATAACTTGAATGTTATTGAATTTTGAACAGTAACTTCAAAAATATATATTCAAAATATATATGGTCTTCTTTTAGATTTTTTAGTGCTCGCTAGTATATATTTAGTTTTTTAATAAATTTCTTTTCCAGAATGGTAACAAACTCCCCACATCTACGCAGTTTTATATACCTTGCACAATCTAATGTCATCAGTGTCAAAAAACAAACTTAAACTCCAACACAAGGTTACGTTTGCCTATTCAGCTAACAAAGCTAAATACGTCAGCTAAGTATATATATATAGACTACGTGACATATACACTCAGTGTTTTAGCTAAGTTTCCATACATATATAATTCCTCCTATATATGTTTGTTATGTATAACATATGAAGAACTCCGTGGCATTCAAAAACCAAGACTGAAATTTACAGAACGGTAAACAAAGCTTAAATGGGTATATAAATATAGACTTCTAGCAAAATACGTAGAATTCCAGTAGAATACGTTGCAGGTTAGCCCGTTTTGTCACCAAAAGTTGTAAAAGGCTCTGTCGAATACTTCCACAATAGCACAAATGGCAATTCGCCACTCCAAGGGAACGTGGGCAAGCGTGGGTGCGGCAGCCCCCAGAAAAAAAAACGGGGGAAAAGTTATATTTTGGGGCCAAATGTTGTTCACTGGAGACGCAATTTTTGGGTAGTCATTAGGAAAATTTTCAGGACTGGGGTGATTCTGGGACTGGGGTAGATTACACTACTGCTGCAGTCAAGTAGCAATAACAATCAACAAGTAACAGTCTGGAAACAGGACCCAGTGACGACAAAACTATAAAACTGACCACTGAAACAATTAGATTAGTAGCTGAGGACACAAAGGTATAATAGCAGTTAAGCATTTGAACTGTTTGATATATTGTAAGGGCATCGTAGGGCATCATCGGCAGGGCATTGTAAGGGTATATACGATCTAACACGATTGTCAGAAAAATCTGAATAGAAAATCAAAAAAGTTCTGAATTAGTTAAGAAATTTTCAAAATTGGGAATAAAGAAAAAATTTCAATAAAAAACCACAGGGGGACTTTTGGAACAATTAGTTGTCGTCAAGAAGTGCCGATTTGATACTGGATCCGGATCCGGCAGGTTTGGATCCGGATCCGGCGCCGGATCCACTGAATCCGGATGCGGATCCGGACATCCGGTCGATCCCTAATAAGGTTCCAGCTAAAAAACAAGGTTAATTTTTCTGTGGAATTGGGGCAGGGATGGTCAAAGTTACCCAAAGGGCAGTCAAGACGTCGGTACAAGCCCCCTCCCAAAAAAAAGAAAATCCAAAAACGTTACTACAAGAATAAATCTTTATTATATAATTCTACAAAACAGAGCTACCCCAGATTCGACCACCGTGTCAAACTATGCTATGAAAAATACGTATATATTAGACTGATATTATCAGTGGATTTCTTCGTAAGTGACTCCTTCCGTTGTCCGTTCAGCAGACAGACCTCAAAAAACTCTAACAGGCATCATTCAAGGTTCTGACATATCTGTAGTCTGTACCTACATTTATATAGCACGTATATACGTACTAAATAACGCCCCAAAATTGCCGCTACAGGTAAATATATATACCACCTTTCTGATACGATCTTAATGACTTCATATATTTTATGAAGATGACTATTATACTATGTACTACTGAAGAATCAATCACAGATGATAAAGAATGCTTAGCATTATACGTACAGTGCGCATACACATATATAAATATATACATGTAACAGCACGAAAATTTAGGGTATATACCCCTCCCCCCCTTGATGGGACCCCCCCTCCCCCGTGTTAACTCATTTTTGACCCCCCTCCCTCGCAAAAATGACACTATTTTTACCTTTTTGACCAAAAAACTCCAATTTTTGGCGAAAATTTGGTAAAACTCGCTTAAATTTCACCCAAAAATGCTGATTTCTTCAAATTTTGGCCAAATTTTTATTCCCGCCAGGACCCTCCCTCCTCTTTTCCTCCTGGCGGGACCCCCTCTTCCTCCCCCGGCAGAGAATTTTTTGGGGGGTCTTCCCCCATCCCCCAAACTACATGTATGCATATATATACCATATACGTACTTGCATGCAAAAACGTCCTGGGACTTTTATTCATTCAGAATAATATGTATAAATCCCAGTATAATTACTCCCTTTTCGACTCTGCTGATTCAGTCCAGTCCAAACTAAAGCTAACCTAATGGGGTGTTTGTTGCATTCTCACGTCTTGTAAGCCGGCTGAAATTTCAATATCTGCAACAAAATGCCTATCATCTGAGCGTATTACGTAATACATGTATAATTATAAATGTTACTAACTCACTTTTGTTATGCAACTGCCTAATTACTCAGCTACTGAATCAGTACTTGTGAAAAAACTAATCCGATTACGTGAGTTCAATAACAGTTACTTGTAAACAAAAACATAGGTTACGTAACATACATATGTACGTACCTAAAAATGCATATGCACGCAATAAAATTTCCAAAAAACTCGTCCTGAGTTTTACAAAAACTTCTTTTCCGACTATCTGCCAGCTTTGAGCTTATATATATATATATATATATATATATATATATATATATATATATATATATATATATATATATATATATATATATATATATATATTTATATATACATATATTTTAGCCTATCTTTAGCCTATTTTAGCCATATAATATACCTCCTCGTCATATAATGCATTAATGTGTATATCAGTTTTAATACCTAAGCCAACCGAAAAGCAATTTCATCAGGAACGTAGAGTCTTCTATCATTCGTGCGAAATCAGCTGAAAAAATAATCTAAGCTAGAGGTATATACACCTACAACTAGGGAAACTTGCCATCTCATTACATCAACATCATTAGACGTTCTAAGCCTTTCAAAACAAAAACTAGTGTGTGCACAATGTCATTAGGAAACTTTGAAAATAACAGAAACTTGGCAACATTGAACATATGTATATACGTATATATACGCACGTTATGTTTATATATGGTCATATATATTTTCTATTATATAGATCTATATAGGTATATAGAATGTTCGTTGGAAAAAACACTGCAGACTTGAACAAATAGTTATTCATCATATATATATACGTATATACGTAGAATCATGTCAACAGGTTTAGTTCTTCCTTCTTGTTTACGCCTATTCACACGATGGCGCATTTTGCTCCATGGCGCATTGCATGGCGTACGCCATGGCGCACGAGCGGGCGCATTGTATCTTCACACTGCCTGCTGCATTATTTCACACAAGGCAGTAGACAAGTGTGCGTGTGCGCCCGCTGATGCGCCCTCGTGTGAATAGGCCTTTTGTCATTGACAGACGAACTTCCCCTCATGGCTCTCAAAAGGTGGTACAAACAAAAAATATATCAAATAGTAAGATAAACATTCAAATAATCTATATATATATATATATATATATATATATATATATATATATATATATATATATATATATATATATATATATTATTGTTAAATTTCCACACGATGATCCTATAAGCGGAAGACAAACATCAGGTCCAAGAGAATAATGCGCTTTTTAACATTAAAACTAAATAGTCATTGAATTAGGGAGGTTCCCAATCTTCGGATTCGAAACATAACGACCAAAAAAATACTTATAACCGTTAAAACATCCCATAAGCCGAATTTGAGTAAAAATGCTGTTTATATAACCATGCTGAAAATTAACAAAATGGCATTAGCAAAAAATCATTAAGGTGTATGATCTAATTTTGAATAAGGAGCTTCAGCTTATAGCTGGGTCTGGCAACTCTAATCGAAAGGTCAAACATAAACAATATCATAAAATTTCGCCAAAGAAACTTCACAAAAAATGACTCTTAAAGCTCATATATAAATAACTTATATAAATTCTAAACTTTTTTAGTCGGTATATAATACAAAAATACCTTAAACATAAACTATGCCCTTAATACACAGACGGAATACAATTCGCAATAGCTTTCTTATAAATACACACAATCACTAAATCCACGTTGCAAAGTAAATATATACCTGCACTAAAAGTTAGCTAGCATATTTTGTACACATGACTATGTACAACATTACTGCCATACGACAAATGCGTTTATACCGTAGATATATAGACAAAAACATGTTAAAAAACAATGTCATAACAATGACATGCGTTCCTGATTGTATATCTATAATAGAAGTTTAAAAACAAACATTGTTGCAAAAGATACGTACATTTTACGCATATGTATACATACATTTATAACTGTACACAAATATAAATACTGTTCACTTTGATGATACACAAACCTATGCAAGGAAAGGATGAAATCAGAGACAATACAAACAGATATATACTTTGGACATAAATACTCAGAAAAATTTTGTACGTTCGGAGCATACGTGGGCAGTTGACGAATTTCTGGGGAGGGGGTGAGCCACCGGGGGGGGGGGGGGGCGGAGCTTTTCCGCCGATTGCCGATTTTCTCTCCCTGAGCGACTAATTTTGATTTCGTGAGTCAGTAGTGTTGCTTTCGTGAGCATCCCTCGGACAATCTGGGGGGTGGTGAAGCACCTGTCTGGGGGGGGGCGGGGGGGGCGACGATGCCTTCTGGGGGGGGAGGGTGAAAACCCCCCACGCCCATGTATGGTTCGGAGCCAAAAGATTTACTAACAAATCACACAAAATCAGTTATATACCATACCCATCACTAGTCATATCGTCTTATATACTTGTCCTCATCAATATCCTTAAGCAGTTTCAAAAAATACTGTATATACCAAATGAGCCAATTTTTTGCACGAAGAAATTTATGCTCAAGTCCAGTTAGTATATATACAAAAAAGTTTTTGCTTCACAAATCACAATAGCTGGTCGAAAAAATCCTTTTGCCCGTCCCTATGTTCTCAAAGACAAGTATGAATAGGGCACTAAGTTAACCATTTTAGTTTAGTGGTTGTTTATATTAGTTTATCATAGCTTCTTGTACTAGAATAGGTCTAAAAACAGAACCTTGCCGCGTTTGCAGGTCAAATTTAAAAAATGACTCGGACTAAAAAATGTTGAACACCGAGCAGACATAAAAGAAACATGCTATTTTATCAAACAACACCAATTAATTTTCAGCCATCAAGAGTACGAGCACAAACGCAGCTAACCTGTTTGAGAGAAAAGTGTTTAACATTTGTGGTCGTTTTTAAAGTTTCTAGAACAACCCTTTTTATCTTTTGTAAAGTCCAACAATGCCAAAAAATGTGCAAAATTTGCCACGCTTAATTTTTCCTGGAAAATAGTACTAGTGAATTTGACATTGCCTGAGTTTATAACTCGCATATAATATATCACAATAGGCTAATAAAATTAAAAAGAATCAGTCTTCAAGATCAAGCACCAAATAATATATACCGACTCCAAAGTGTCCAAATTGTGCTGGCGCTGATATTAACATCCGACATTCAAACAAATCCACCAATAAGTATATAATTTCACAATAAATTCCGGCACACACGAATACACGATCCTCAACTTCCAAGTAAGCGTATATAAAATTCAATAGGTTAGGTTGTCATCACTAATCTAATCCGCTGCAGTAAATCCAATAAATAAAGCCAAATCAAATCAAATCAAATCAAATGCTACTAAGAATGTCCTTCTCGTTTACCAGAGCGTCGCCTATCTGTCGTCGGACAACCCGACCGGCTTTCGGGCGAATTTTGATGCTCATTTTTCGTAGCCGCAGCAACACTGCAACTGACCAGCTGTTGCCGATTCAATTGCAACTGTGGCAGTACCACTGTCGGATTGACATTGGACATTGACGAAACCGAGTCCGATCTATGACTATGCACACTGTTGGTTTCGCTGTTGGGCGAAGATAGACTGCTGCTTTCCTGACTATGACCACTGCTACCATTCTCATTGGCTACTTTGCTGCCATTCTGTCGTTCGGGCGTCACCGACACCTGCTCTTGCGGCAAATCCGGTTCCCGTTTTGCCGGTTCTTCGGTTGCAACGAGAGAGGGCTCTTTCGGAGGACCATTTCCGTTCGCAGTCCCAATCATGCCCGCGTCTGCAGTACCGCTGCCAATGCTGTTATCATTGTGACTCAGGCAAGCTCGTTTCAGTTTATAGTCCGTTATTACCACTGTCACGTCATTCACCGTCACCGTGAGTGTCCGAGCACTGTTGGGGTCAATATCACGCAGCAGGTTACGAAATTTGGCCCCGCGGGCACGGGTGGAGGAATTTTTGCCCCGAGCCCGACTGACGGGAAAAGTAGCAGCCGACGCCGCTCTTAGAGATCTGGGGGAGCCTCCAGGGGAAGCCAGCAGATTGTACGTACTTGCCGAAGCGGTCACCTGAGGACAAGGGGTGCTGGAGGGGGTTGGCGTGGGGGTGGAGGCTTTCGAAGAAGCCGACGGGCTAAGGGGCAGAGTTTCAAAGGAGTCCGGACTCGCCGGATCAATATGAGTGGAGGATTCTGAGATCGATTTTGCCCCACGGACCAGCGACCGAAATCTGTTGCTGCCGGTCGTGGTGACAGCCGACGTGGTCGCTGCCGCTGCTGCTTGCGTCAGAGCGGCCGACTGTTGCGCTTGCACGAATTTCTGCACAGTCTGCTGTTGTTCGACGACGGTCGAGTTTAGACGCGGCTTGCGAGTGGCCGTACCCTTGCGCACATCGCACATGGCGCACTTGAACGCCTCGGGCGCATTGCTGAACGTGCACACGCTGCAGTCCCAACGATCCGTGGCCGCGCCCGACGAGCGACTGGGTCTGGGCGGAGTGGCTGAGCGAGATCGCGATCTAGACCGGGACTCATTCAGTTCCTGTCGGCCCGAGCGACGCCGCTTCAGCCGACCGGACATTGCTGAAATGGCAAAAAATGTTTATGCAGGTGGTTTTGTATGCGCGTGGACAAGGGCGGACGGTGTGGGTATATAGGGGATATATCCCCCCCTTTTGCCCGGAACAAAAGAAAATTTTTTGGAACCGCATACCAAAAATGGCCGTAAATTGATGAAATTTGGCCTCAAAATCGAAAAATTTTCCTATTTTTTTCTGGGGGCTGCCGCCCTCAGACCCCTTCATCTTTATGGTTTACTAACTATCTTTCATCAAAGCCTATGTATGTCTGCGGGAGTGTATATATTATACTGCATTTACTTGTCTAATACACTGTCGGATGTGACATTCCCATCTTTTGTTTTAATTTTCCTGTCAAAAATAATTCTGATACGTCTCTAGTTAACCAAATTCGGCCTAAAATTTACAAAAATCTCCAATATTTTCGTCCCCTGCAACCCCTGGCGGGGACCCCACCCCCACCCCCGGGACCGAATTTTTTGGGGGGGGGGTCTTCCCCCCCGCATCCTTCCCCCCAACTACATGTATGCCTGTCGACGACTTCCCCACCCGCAATTCCGGGCATTACATCTGGGCCCTATTGCAATAAACTCACAGGCCACCAATTGTGATATTTGTTAGTGCTAAAACAGGTGATTCCGTAACGAACACACATGTAATTTCATTACGAATTACCTGATTTTGCCACAAATTTGTCACAATAATTATTGTGACCCTGTGAGTTTTTTGAAACGGGCCCTGTGATCCTTACTGAGTACTTCTATTTGTAAGCAAAAGACGACTACACATGTTGGTTTGGCTATGCAACGGTGCAAAAAAGTTGCAAACACGTTAAAAAATTTTGAGCATTTCAACGTAAAAATGAGCATTGAAACTTAAAAATGAGCATGAATTGAGCATCGGCCGTTTGAAAAAAATCTGTTGCGCCCACAGAACCCAAGTTATAACCTTATAAATGACGCCTGAGAAGGAATATTTAGAACACGACTGTCACACGACGGTCAAAATCCCCAGGCATGTCTCTCATTTTTCGAAATTTCACCTGTGGACATTTTTAGAGGGTTTTAATTACAATAAAATATGGTAACTCTTCGGCGTTTGTTTTTAAGCGATTTTCTCAGAAAATTGACTTGTTATTAAAAAGTGGGGGAGGTGCCTGAGGATTTTAGACGGGTCAAAAACCACACCGAGTTTTAGCCCCAAAAAGCAATCGTTCGAGTCAGATCGGTGGCGCAAACTTTTTGTAAAAAATCATGAAGTTTTGAAAAGGACCTTTCTCGACCTTGAAAAGAACAATATCAAAGGCTAAGTTTCAATGAATGGCATATGCACATTTACGTAGGATATTGTTCTACGTCAAGTCTAACCCTAAGCTAAAGCTTATTTTTATATAAGCCCGAGCCCAAATTAAGGCCAAGTTTACATAGATTTGGTCAAAAATTGGACGATTGTGGTGCAATTTTTCGAAAGGAACGGGGTCAGGGTACCTTTGTTTTGATTCCAAAAAATTGTAAACATTATTTCTACTCCATTTAAACACGTTTTGAACGGAAAAGACACGGGTTTTCGAAATTAATTGCAAAAACGTCCCTCGCGGTGGGTTCCGTTTTCGGTGTTAAATGCAGTTGAGGGGAAGGGAATAGTGGACCTATTTTTTTAGTAGAGCACCTGTCCTCAGGGGAAGCATTTTTGCTTCAACAACCGCAATTTCATTTTTTGGATTTTCCGAGATACGATCCCCCGAAATCTGAACCCACAGTGAGGGACGTTTTCGCAATTTTTCACGGAAACACTTACTTTTCTTGTTCCAAACGTGCTTAAATAGAGTCAAAATAATGGTTAAAATTTTTTAAAACCAATACAAAGGCTCTTGGACCCCATCCCGTTAGAAAAAATGAGCCAAATTCACGAGAAACGGCCAATTTTTGACCTAATTTAAACTTGGCGTTAATTTAGGCTTGGGCTTAGGCTTAGCATGGTGCTTGGGCTTAGTATCTGGCTCAGGTTCAGGCTTAGGCTCAGGCTTAGGTACTAAAAAATCGATATTTTCAAAAAAATCCTGCCAGCTTAGCCTAGAGAATCCGGCCAGCTAAGCCTAGACGACGCCTTAGTACATCAAAACGCACTCAAAGCTATCCAAAAACAAAGATTATAGCCATTTTTGGCTTCAAACTAGGGCCTAATAACACTTCCAAAAACACTGAAAATGCAGTTTTCAAGGGGTCATAGCTCAGTAAATCTAAATTTGTGGATAGGGGAGGGGTTCTATTACGAAAAATGCTTCCCTTAAGGTCACAGGAAAACTTTTTCCAGAAAAAACCCAGAAAAAACCTAGAAAAAACCCAGAAAAAACCCAGAAAAAACCCAGAAAAACCCAGAAAAAACCCAGAAAAAAACCAGAAAAAATCCAGAAAAAACCTAGAAAAACCCAGAAAAAACCCAGAAAATACACAGAAAAAACCTAGAAAAAACCCAGAAAATACCCAGAAAAAACCCAGAAACTGATCTCAATAATCAGAAAAAACCCAGAAAAAATCCAGAAGCAGTGGCGTACCCAGGTGGGGGGGGGGGGCTGGGGGGGCTAGGGGGACAACAGCCCCCCCCCCCCTTCGCGATTTCAGCCCCCCCCTTTTTTTCACTTTTTTTTCCTGTGGTCTTCTTTGGTTTTATGACACCGCTGAAAAAAATTTTCCGGCACGTTCCCAATTGACTAAAATTACACTGTAATTTCAAAAATTTTCCAAAATTTTCTTTCGAGAGGATGGATCTCGCCCCTAATTCATTACTGCGCTAATGTATATACACGACTTATATCTGTTATGGTGTATTAATAATGAGTAATGCTGACAACTATTATTGGTATTTAGTTATATATTTTGTGTGGCTTTTAATTAAAAACCGTGTGGTGGGTGGAGTGGAGGACGAAGGCGCAACTGAGGCGGGGGGGGGAGAAATTCAAACTGACATTTTTTCACCGTGAAAACACGTTTTTATAGGTTTTCGCATACGCTGAGATCATTTTTAGCACTATCCAAGCGAAAAAACGTTGATTTATACCTATACGAAAAAATTCAATTTTTGTCAAAAATTATCGTTTTTCGACATATTAGGGCTAATCGTCGAAAATTATGACCAATCCAGTCGTAATATCAGCCTGAAGTTTGATTGTCATAAAATAACACATAATAATATATTTAATACAGCTCTCTTAGCAACATATTTAGCTCATTTATACTAAAAATAGTAATTTTGCCAACTGAAAAGAGGCGAAATATACATAGTTAAATTGAGCTTGCATATCAAAATTTTTACATTCTTTTCGCATATACAATAAATTAATTACATTTTCATATAAAATTAAGCATCATTAGGCATAAGTAGCGATTTTAACTGAAAGCGAATACCATAAATACGATTTACAAACGTCACTGATGCTCAGCAGCAAGCTGGGACTGACAGTCAGTTTCGGTTTAAAAGTGCAGCTTTATTTATGATTCCACAGTAGAAGTGTCCTTTGATTTGATGCAAACAACTATGACTAAGCCTTTTCTGACCCACCTACTAAGCCTGAGCGTAAGCACTAAGCCCTCAGCCTAAGCACTAAGCCTAAGCCTAACCTAAGCACTAAGCCTCAGCCTAAGCACTAAGCCTAAGCCTAACCTAAGCACTAAGCACTAAGCCTAAGCACTAAGCCTAAGCACTAAGCCTAAGCCTAAGCCTGAGGCCTAGGCCCGTATTCACATACTAACACTAACACTTAAAGTTAGTGTAAACACTAACTTTAAGTGCTTCGTAGCACTAAATTTAGTGCTACGAAGCACTTAAAGTTAGGGTTTACACTAACTTTAAGTGTTAGTGTTAGTATGTGAATACGGGCCCTAATTTTATGGGAAAACCTGCTAATAAGCATCAAAAATAAATTTGCTGCACTAAAGTACACATATCAGCTCCATATTTTAAAAAAAATTCCCAGCTATGGATCGAAATTTGCACTGTACCTTACCTGTGCTGTAACGCTTCAATCAGCCTGGCTCGGGTAGCTTCAGAAAAAGTTTTGTAACTTTTCAAAGCCTGAACCGATTTACAAAATTTTTTCAGCATTTAGTAGCTTAGAAGTTGCTCTTCCAATGGTAGCGACAGGTTTTAATTTGATTCAGTATTTTTGCCTAAATCCAGTTTTGCGCAAAAAATTTCATGTAAAGTTTAATTTTTTGACAAAGTTTGATTTCCAGCTAAAGCTTGCATCATACAAACTTCTAACCTAGCCTATTCGAAAGAGCGTTCAATTTTGACCCCCCCCCAGGTTTGGGGGATATAGGGGGACTCCGGATCATTAGTCGAAAAAATGCCGTTTTTCCGACTTATTCGACCCCTAAGGGTTTTAACACCAATAATTTCACTTCAGATTTTTGTTAAAAGGGGCGACAGCTATTTTGGGGGCTAGAGATCAGATTGGGGGCATGGCTGACGATGGGGGTTTCATATTTTTATTAAAAGATGGGGTAGGAAGCGAATCACAGGAAAAAGGGGGACTCTTAAAATGGTCTAAAACCAATCTAAAAACACTCTAAAAATTTTAAGACTGAATTAAGAGAGCAAGTTAAGACCATTTTAAGAGTGAATTTAGAGTGTTTTTAGATTATTTAAGACTAATTTCAGATTATTTAAGACTGTTTTAAGATAATCTTAAATCAGTCTAAAATGCAGTTTGGAACTACGCTGCATAGTTTTAGATTGTTTTTAGAGTAAATTAAGAGTGAATTAAGACTAGTTTTAGACCAATTTAAGAGTGGTTTAAGAGTAAATTAAGATAATCTTAAACTGGTCTGAAATCCAGTCCAGCTTAGCTGCTTCATATTTTAGACTATTTTAAGAGTGAATTAAGACTAGTTTTAGACCAATTTAAGAGTGATTTAAGAGTAATTTAAGATAATCTAAAACTGGTCTTAAATTCAATCCAGCCAGCAGCTTGATATTTTAGATTGTTTTAAGAGTGAATTAAGACTAGTTTTAGACCAGTTTAAGACTGATTTAAGAGTGAATTAAGATAATCTTAAATTGGTCTTAAATTCAATCCAGCCAGCAGCTCGATATTTCAGAGTGTTTTAAGAGTGAATTAAGACCAGTTTTAGACCAGTTTAAGACTGATTTAAGAGTGTATTTGTTGCACTGCCCTGGCTGTTGCATGAGCCGCATTGCTTAGCCGATATATATATATATATATATATATACATATATTTGTGGTCTGCGACAGTTATTATATATATAATATAATATATATATATATATATATATATATATATATATTATATATACATATACATACATTTACATACATATCACATACAT